>JANHFN010001729.1:268177-287666 GCA_032468175.1 Toxicocalamus goodenoughensis | reverse complement strand
CAGGGAGGGCAGAGATGCTTTGAACGGGGGGGGGGGAGTGGGCGGGGAAACCAGGTATCGGGCCAAATGGGAGGGGAGAGTAAATGGGCAGAAACCTCCGTTGAGGTTTTGGAAGCGATCAGCCGGCGTTCGGGACGGATGCTGGCGTGGGCAGCCCCTCTCCGTGGCTGCTGCTACAGCTGCCACCAGTGACTTAAGAGCCAAACCTTCCGTGGATGACAGCTTTGGGGTGATTCCATGCCCGCTCTGCGCGAAAAGAGAAAGGGTTGTTTTTGTGTGTGGTGGTGGGGTTTCCTCCTTCTGGGCAAAGAAAAGGAGATGGCAGCAG
Organism: Toxicocalamus goodenoughensis; assembly: GCA_032468175.1. Taxonomy (NCBI): domain Eukaryota; kingdom Metazoa; phylum Chordata; class Lepidosauria; order Squamata; family Elapidae; genus Toxicocalamus; species Toxicocalamus goodenoughensis. The sequence goes on along the minus strand of JANHFN010001729.1, from coordinate 287,338 downwards.
GAGGCTGAGCTTGGCTAAATGGGACCTTCTCCGTGGCGTGGAGTAAGTACCTCGAAGTAAAACCCGGAGGGGTGGGGAGGGGAGGGGAGGAGCGGACTCCGGTTCCCGGATCCTCCTGGGTCTGGCCCCGCGGGCGGATGATCGTGGCGTGCTAAGGACTTCCTCAGAATGTTTGCAATGTTTACTGCTTCGAAGCACTTTTAAAATCCGGATCCGCTCGCTTTTGGGGAAGCACGATCAATGAAGCGACTGAACGGCAGCTGTACAAGAATGGTCTACAAGCTGTGGCATGGCTCCAGGGTCACAATCTGAGCTCTTTATTGGACTGAAAGCTTTGATGAGAGTCTTGAAGGTTGTACTTGAGCGCTTGGTTGTTGTTGTTTTTCTTTTTGTTTTGAAAAAAAACACCCCAAAAAACTATTTTGTTGATATGTTGCAATACGACTTTGACGCATTATTTTTTTTTAAGAAAAGGAACTAGAGAGCCAAGCTGCAAACGTAAATAGATGCATTGAGTGTGCTTGTGCTTCTGGGCTCGGGATCGCAGAGAAAACAAAGGGGGGAGTTGTTGTATGGGCTCCCCTCCCTTTCCTGAGAAGGTTTGCTCCCACCTTTTCCATTGTGTTTACACACCAGGATGTTTTTTTTTCTATGGTGACTTCACTGTGTCTACAAAGTTCCTTCATTTTTTTAACCATTTTTGATAGGGGAGGGGAAGGCAGGGAGAGATAGCGAGACTCAGAGGCAACCCATGAAGACAAGAACATCCTTCCTGAAAAGAAAAGGAAAAAAAACTACTAAGACATGGTTTGTCCATGGAGAAAGGATTAAACAAGATAAGGCTGGCTAATTTTTGCCCACCACCATCGAAGGCGGTGACTTGGAAGGGGCTTAATAAATAAACGCTAGGAAGGGGCTTCATAAGTAGGGATACAGGTCGCTACACCTCACCACAAGGCGACTTTGTAATGTGATAAGAAGGAAGTTTAATGTGGAAATCAGACTTGTGAATGGTGGGTGTCCCAGAGCTGTAGTAAAAATTCAGAAATGTTCTTGATTGAAGGAGCATTGGCCAATCTCTTTTCCTATGCTTGAGCATTGTGACATGCAGCTATGCAGATTTCTTTCTTTCTTTTTCAGTCACAAGTGCTTTGTGTGAGTTCACATCTATTGTCTTTAACTGCTGGGGGGGCATGTTCCCTGCAGATACTTATCTTGAAAAAGGATAATTGATTCCTATGGTCTCTTTGCTCAGGCTGTTGTTTAATTTGACAGATAATCAAATGTGTCATGATGAGCTGGGAGCTATGTGGATTCATGATGTAAGGAGATTTTTCCATTCAAGGAAGCTTGGGTTTGACCTCAATGCTGAATATTTATTAGGAAATGGTGCATGCTTAGGGAAGCTTGTTGTGTCTGTTACAAAAAACTTTGGGATGTCATGACAAGTTTTCAGCCAGCAGACTGTTGTTGTTTTTTCATGGGTCCATACAGAAGAGCTTTTTAAAAAAATGTATCTTGTCTGGTTTGCCTGGGCATGCAATTAACCAGTTTGCAATTTTTGATTAGCAGAACTGACTTACTGTGTTTGCTGGAAGACTGTTTGGCTTCCTACTTTGTAGGTTTCCAAGCAGAAAAAGCACCGAATCTTAGCCATCAAATCAAACTACTTTGCCTCTATTAGCTAGTCTCAGAGGCTATTTCAGAAGTGTATCCCTTGAGTCTTCTCCGTCCCTTTGCTGCACTTGTTTCAATTAGTATTACACATATCAGGAAGTCTAGCATAGAAATCTGAGTTTCTATAGTAGCTAAAATAGAGTTTTCATTAAGAAATGAGAACTGAGGCAAATGTTTTGGCCCAGTCCAACTTTCATAATGAGAGGGATTCTAGATTGTTGGCGTGGTAAGGAAGAAACAGCTGCCAACGGCTTCTTTCTGTACTATTCATTTCTATATCTGCTTCCAATAACCTGTGCAGAAACCTTATGATTATGGATGTGCTATGTTTTGGTTCCACTTGTCGATAATTTCTTTCCCACTTTTTGTCTTTGTCCTGCAAATTCCATTCAAATTCCATTGAATCAGATGGCAGTCCTCTATAGTCTGAGTGGGGAGCCACTCCAGGTGCAACTACCTGGTTCACTGGAAAGCTTAATAGCCCTGGTGGTACAGTGGTTAGAATACAGTATTGCAGACACTCTGCCCACAGCCAGCAATTTGACCCTGACCAGCTCAAGTTTGTCTCAGCCTTCCCTCCTTCCGAGGTTGGTAAAATTTGTTGTTGGCGGCAATATGCTGACATTATAAATCATTCAGAGAGTGCCATAAAGCACTATGTAAGTCTAAATTCTATTGCTGTCGCTAAAGCTAAAAGCAGCAGATTTCTATCTTCTAGAGAATGTTTGTACCTAGTTCTAGGTGGCTGGATGAGTCAATACGTTATTTCTTACATATTGATTTCAAAACGTTTCTTATTTCCCTTCACATTGTTTCTGTTCAGTATTTAGCATAGGCAAAAATAAGAGAACATTCATTTCTGTATGACTTAAGTAGGTTTACATTTTTGAAAGCAAGTTTCTGTCCAATCCTGCAGAAATACATAAGGTTATTGATACTTACAGTATCCTAGATATAAATACAGAATGGTTTAAAGATTCTTTCTCTCTTACAATTTTAGCAGGGATGGGCCAAGTAGGAAGCATAATTGCTGCTTTACTCTCCTTTCCTTCTACCATAGTAGCTTATACCTACTGTAAATCAAGGAGGAAGACATGTCAGTAGGGAGGCCTATGTTTTATTTGTTGTTTTATTCTCCTAAGTGCAGCACCTCAGAATAAGAAACCAGCTATAAAAAGCCTTAAGCTGTGGAAATATACCTGAACAACTAGGCAAATAAACACTGCAATGAAAAATATATTATGTTGATATGCTATACTGATGAAATTTGCATTTCTTCAATTAGAGAAACATTCCCTTTCAGCCCAGGAAAAGGATACGCTTCATTAAAGGGAACATGGCTCAATGATTAGGTTGTTGAGTCTATAAAGTGGTCAGTTTCTTCATAACAGGTTAATATATTTTGCTTGAGTAGATACTTGCTTAGGCAATTTTCATTCTCTGATGTTAAAACAATTTAGGCAGTTTTTGGTATGGCTTCTACTTGTGTATGTATATGAGTATGTTTAGGCATATGTGCCTTTTTCATGTTTTGTTTTTGCTTCCTTCCCATGACAAGTTTGGATTGTATTATTTCTAAATGTATTGATTTCAGAAAAAGATCTCCAATACAGTAAGTGAATTAATTTGGTTGGCAATAATGGGAGGACTGCAACACATTCTATATCCTGGCACATTTATAGTTCACTAAAAGGCATTTGGCTTCCTTTTAAAATTCATATATAAACGACTGAAACAGAAAATTTAAATTTGCTTCAGACGTATTTTTGATTAGGGCTGTAAGAAATTATTACAGTAATCTTATTTCATGAGTTCAGGTTTTCAAAGCTCTAGTTTTTTCCACTGAAGACAACATTTATCTCCCTCTCTCTCTTTCCCTCCCTCTCTTTCCCTCCCTCCCTCTCTCTCTCTTTCTCCCTTCTTATGTTGGCTTTCATTGACAAAAGACTTTGCTTATTTTCAAGTACAGCAGTATGTATTCAAATGTACAGCAATGAATAAACAGGTTTCATTGAGACAGGTGGTATTTCCTTTTATTTTTTTACCCCATTGTTATTAGCCATCTGTATTCATAAAATCTGGCAGCTGTCAAATAGGCACCTATTTCCTGGCTGGTAGATTGTCTTACATCTGTGGTCCATCTACCTCTATCCTATGAAGCAAAGACAAGAGTTCTGAGCCTGGGGCCTGCGATTGGCCGTACAATTATTTACTAGATAAATGACAAAACACCTGCTTGCAGCCCCAAGAGTTTTCTGCTTTCAATGCTTCCACCATTATGTTAAGTCAACATGGTCTCCTTTCTTACCTGCTTCAAAGCATGAAAACAGAAGTGTATTAAAATGGATTAAATCATGTTGCTATCTAGTGCTGTTCCCTGCATAGTTCTTCATAGTCTGAGTTAGGGCAGTTATGCTGCAACTTCAGGTTGGAATCATCTTCCATGGTCTCGCATTGCAACTTTGATCCAAATTAGAATTAATTGTGACTGTTTTTAATATGAGTGAAAATTCCCCTACAAGTTCAAATCCTAGAATGCTGCTGATGACTACTCTTTTTTATTTTTTTTATTTTTTGGGGGGGGGGGATATTCTTGCAGGTCAATGGTAACAGGCTTTATGGGTGACTCATTAAGAAGGCAGCAGGTGACTATCCGTCACTTACTGCTAAACAGAGCAACCTAGATGGCAGGGAGAAACTGTTTTAGGAACTGGGAATTTCAAAGGAGTTCTGACATAAAGACTATTCCTCTTGCCTGGAGCAGAGGGATAACAGGACACTCAAAACATTTGGTGATTGCTGATTGTGTCCTTATTGAGATTAGCATCCTCTATTGGAGTTGATAGCAAAGTTGTGGTTAAGTGTGTGCAAGGACTGGGCCAAGAGATAACCTTTAATCTGAAATCAAGACTGAGATGGCTGTTACAATGTCTGATGTTAAAATGTTTCCCTAACTTTGAGATATCAGTGAATAGGAAGAATTAAGTGTAGCTTCTCACCAAAGGCAGTTTTATCAGTCAGCACTCGCTAAAGTAGAGTTTCTCAAACTTGGCAACTTTAAGATGGGTGGACTTCAACTCCCAGAATTCCCCATTCAACAGCTTTGTAAATTGCCAAGCTATCCTGGACTAAGACTGTTCATCCCCAAAACCTTAGCAAATACAATTCCCTGAAGATAGATTGTTAGCACAACTCAGGATGTTTGGGTTATTGCAGCATTCCAAATGGAACTCTTAATCTAGAGGGCTCCAAATAAGGATGGCTGATGCAGTTCCCGATCTGGCTGCAATGAATGTGTGAATTAGCTATATCTTTCTTAGGAGATTGCTTTGCAAACTGGTAGAGGAGAACTGGATTGGAAAACAAAAATTCTGCTCCGGATCAAGATCTCAGAGATATTTTCACCATTCTGACATTTGTTTACTCCAATAGTTTGAGGATGGGAAAATCCCCTCATTTCTGTACAGTATATAAAAATATTGAGATCTTTGACAGTTTGGGTGTAAAGAAAGATGGTTAAAAAAAATAAAGTTGAAGGAACCTGTTTAGACACTAGATTGGAAAAGAGTAGCAACATGCATCCCTCTCTTGCGTAGAGAAGGAAATCCAGATTTCCCCTATACCTACATCAACAACACAATCATAGGCATCAACAAGTGCACAAACTAGATTAGTGGCAACATCAATTGTTATCTCTTTAATGTGACAACATAGCATGTCTGCAAACAATGCTCTCTTTGTGGGGAAAAAAATAAATAATAGTGGGCACAAGTTTGATATCAGGATTCAAAACAAGGAAAAGAACATTTCTGCCTCCCAAGAAACTTCACTGCAGATTTCAAATATATTTTGGAGAAAAAAAAAACCTTTCCCAATGAAATTCAATGAGAGAACTCATATACTAGACATCAAAAGATTTAAGCCAATCTCAGAAAGTCTCAACAATGTGTTCTTAACATGTTCTAATTGTTAATGAAAAAGATACTTGCGATCTATCACATGTGCAGCCTGCACTTTCTCTTCCCTTCACCCCCTGTTTCATTGCAATTTAAATCCTCCATCATTTTAGCCATTCCAGGCATGTGAATAAGTGAGCCATGCTTATGAGTTTTAATAAAAATATATTAGAAATGGTGGTACCCAACTCCTGGCATTAAATATTTCAGCCAATTTATTCTCCTGCTTGCTTCATTTCCATGTCCTATTTCACTAAAACCCTTGCAGTACTGTAGTCCTGAGATATTGTAACCAATATTAAAGACCCTTGCTGGTGATCTATCATTACAGGTTGATTCTAACCTCCATGACCATTGGTCATAATGAGAATTGTCAGCCAACCATATCTGGGTAGGTGTAAATAACTCCGTCTCTGATCTAAGTCCCCAGTGTACTTGTCTCCATTTCCTGTGGAGCCACATGGAAATTATTTGTTAGAGATTAAATTGACTAATTCCCCCAAGGACATGACTGAGACAGCAGGTTTGGTTTGGTTTTGATGGTGTGTATTTCTGTGTTTTATATTTTGATAAACTAATAAAATATTTAATCTCAAAGGAAAAAAGATTTATGTTTTTTTATAGTTTTGGGTTTTATTATTGGGAGCTGTTCCAAGTTGTATTTTAGAGGGGTGGCCATGCAAATCTTTTAAATAAATAAATTTGAACTTCTACTTCATATCCTTTGGCAATATTAAAGATTTACTGACATCCCACATCATATGACATGCTACAATACATATGGATTACGTGTGATCAATGCTGTTCTCTAATTATGGAATCTTTTAATTCATGATTAGCCAGTTTGGAGTTAAAATTAATTAGTTCAGATTTATAGCTTCTACCAAAATGCCTGAGATTTATTTTTTTTAAAAAAAATACTGGAAATTCTGTTTTATTTTTCAGTCAGTGATTGATTTTTTTTGTATGAAATATGTTTATGTTAAAAACTCTAAAATGGTCCAGATGGAACATCTCTTGCTTAAAGCCCCTTCTGTTTCTTAGTGTTGACAATACACAACAGTGCTAGACTGAAAAGTGTTACTGCTGTTTTTAGGTAGCTTTGTATTTCTTCATCCTGTTAACTACACATGTCTGTGTACTAAAGAGTGGCATTTTGCTGTCTCAGCTGGTCCACGATTGTATAGTCTTGTGCTTTCCCCAGTCTGCCATGTCTTCTACTTCCCCAACTGAAGATCACATATGAATCACTCTCTAGTTTGTGCAAGTGTAAATATTTGAGATCTCCTTTTGAAAAAAAAAATATTTGGATGATGGGAAACAAGAACCCTCTTTGCCTATCAAGTATCTCACAATCAACATTTATTCTCCCCCTCCTTATGTTTTTTTTTCATGAAATTACATATGTTCTGCAATAAACTAAAGCAAATGTTGAGCTTTGGAAGCCCAATTCCTCAGACAAATTATATATTAGTAATTCTTACATGTTTATTACTTCTCTTCCAAAAGGTTGCCATGATTTTTGCTTTGACCCTTAAAAGCAAGGGAAAAGTGACTGAGACTGAGGGATCTTTCATGCCTTTGCACATGTGCTGAAGATGATCAAATGTGATCAAACCCCACTTCTCTTACAACATGTGGGTACTGAAAAATACTTAGAATTCTGAAGAATATTCAGAAGTGTCAAAGATTTCAAGATGCACATGCATACTTTTGAGTGCTGCAAAACTTGCTAATGCAGCACTGTGAGATGCATTACCTTTCTGTATGCCACCAAGATGCAACTCAAGTGGTTGGTTATCATCTTGGAAAACCTGCATGGCATGGGGTTTCTATCTCCAAGGGTTTTGGCTTATTTTAACAAATCTGATAGATTCAGCATGCTCCAGGTCTCCTCTTTTAAACACTGACATCGTGCAGGATTGAGGTGATATGCCTTCTCTAACCTAGCACATTTTCCTGTCAAACAACTTTGTCCTTGAGATACAGAAAGCACCAAGCAGAAGGCCACTAATTCCCCAGGCATTGGGACCAGGATGTTAGGAAACCCAATATTAGAGTCAGTTTGATCTAGTGGTTAAAGCACCAGGCTTGAAAGCAAGAGAGTTCAAGTCCTGCCTTAGCCAAGACAGTTAGCTGGGTGATTTTGGACCAGTGACTGTCTCAGCCCAAATCACTTCACAGGGTGTTGGGGAGAAAATAGGAGGAAAGTGTGTTGGATATGTCTACCACCTTGAGTTATTTGTAAAAATAAAAAATATGGGATACAAATAAACAAGCAAACAAATGACATTTGTGCATCTGTGAAGTTGTTACATGGTACTTTTCTTTTCTTTGTATTAGATTATTTGTTTGGTTATATATATATATATTAAAAATGAAAATTGTACACTACCCAGATTTATATATTTATATATATGAATGTTCTAAACAAACAAATAAACAACAGATAAATTTGTCAGAAATTGTAAAAATTGTTCCCATCTTTGATATAATGTAAAACTGATTAGTCACAATGTTGTATCAAAGGCAGATGATTGGAGCAGGGATCCCAGATAAACAGAAATAGTGGAGTGTGAAACATTTTGCTTTCAGTGATGCTTACACAGCTCTCTAAAAGTAGCTGCATTGCTAATCATTTGGTGAGGGCTCTCAGAGATTATGGCAGTTGTTGAGAGAGAGATAATGGCTGCATTCGTTTTCGAGAATGAGGCAGCACAATAAATTTCTTTGTACTTCAGTGAACTGCAGTGTAAACAAATTCTCAAATGTGAAGAATTTTGTTTTTGTAAAACTCTCTGGGAATGTGAAGTAGCCTTGTGTGCTACTCTGAATCTTGTTTGTTGATGGGTAGGGAGATTTTTTTATTATCATTATTTATATCCTGTAGTCCTTTCAACAACCTTTTGATTATAATGGCTCTTAAATGCATCTTCTTTTTGCTCATAAATCTAGCTGGAGTCGTCTATTTCTTAAAAATTACTTTTCTAATAGTTGTGTTTTATTCAAGCTCATCGGTCACCTTTGGATCCCCAGGGAAGCAGAAACAAAGAAAAGACAACAATTGACACAACTGATTTGATATAAAGTGACAGGACAAAGTCTGAGTAATTGTTACAGAAAGAAATAAGGAATTCTGCCTGCCCACAGTTACAGATGGGGAATATTTTGGAAACCACTTGAGAAAGTGGCTGGTAAGAGCAAACTTTTCCGAGTGAGAACACTCTTGGTAATCAAAAGCGGAAGTGGAGATGCAAAGAGGAACTGGGAGTGTGAAGTATTAAATTATCATTTGGTTGCTGCTGTTCAGCTCTCTTTACATTTTTCCCCCTCCCCAAGCACAAACTTACTTCCCTTCTACAAGACAGGAACATCATGTTGACTGTTATAGAAGTGATTTCATGAGATGTTGCAAGTGCTCCTATCATTAATGTTGTGTTGTAGCTGACTATTTTGCAGCAGTTCTTTCCCTGTTCACAAAGACTCTTGATACTTTTCCCAGATTCCACAGATAAAAGATGTCAGTACATATAGAAGAATACATTTAGAAGAATGATAGAATCGTATCTACTTTAAGAATTAGAAAAGACTTTACAGCTTATTTATAATTTCTCTCTTATAGGGGGTATGTACAGGGGGGAAATTTCACCTCGTGTAGAAACTTTATTGGAGTTTACTTTTATTTGGGTTCCTGAAACCAAGGATTTCTCTCCAGTGAAGATCCTATGAGCACAGCATGTTTGTGTAGGCATGTGCATAGAGGGAGATTAAATTTTCTACACAGCTGTTTTGGAAAGCCAAGACTATGTATTTCCTTTGACATGAAGAGTGCATTAAAAGATCTGGAGATGACTTTGAATGACTTGTGGGCTTGATTTATGAGCATTGTGCATAACTCTTCTTCCATTTTTTCCCCATAACAACCCTGTGAAGTAAGGATGGATTGATAGAGAACAATTGGCCCAGAGTCAATTGTGAATTTTGGGGCTAAGGGTTAACCTGAACCTGGGACCTTGCTGCTGCTTGTTTAACATCTTAACCATAATACTGTTTCTTCCCATTTCTCTGTTCTGAGTGCTACAAATGTCCCAAATCAGTCCAAAGTTTATGACTTGCTTGGTTTGGGGGATGCCACATTATGATCTACTTAACATCTGTGATATATGGTTCTACTTTTAAACAAATCCCTGCTCATTCACTGGTATTAAGAGTGAGGATTTTTTAAAAGCAGGTTGGCATATAAAGGATATATAAGGCCAGATATTAGAAGATGATCTGGTCCCAGGAAAATTTCTGTTTGGAAAAAAATGAATAAAGACTAACACCTTGAAAACCTACTTGTCTTTTTAGTTTCACATATAGTGGCATGCAACACATTTAGTGTTGCTTTTGAAAAACTACCGGTGACCTGGTTTGTTTGTTTGTTTGTTTGTTTCATATTGTGTGTCAGTTTGCACAATCAACATTTAGACATAGCAGTTTTATTTGGTTTTACCCAGTGAAATGCGTGGTTTCTTTATATCAGCTTCAAGCATTCTGTTTGAAGAGAATTGAATAATGGCAATTTTATTTCTTTTTCCCAGAATATATTCTGTCTGATACTCTTACCAATTAGATCAGTAACAAGTTGTGAAAATAAACTTTATGACGTGTTTGATGTGGAGTTCTCTTTTGTCCTAATTCTTAGTGGCCTTGTTCTTTCTTGGACGGAGGAGCCTCCTTTTAGGAAGGTCCAGATCTACTAATTTGGATGGCAGTTTTTTCATTATGTGGTCTTAGATACTCCATGAATTTACAGAACACTTAAATACTTTGATTTGTGCTACTAAATGTCCCCAACTTCTTTTGTTCCAGTGTGACTGTAGTAGTTAATATTCTCAGGCTATGGAAGATCTGGTGAAGAGTTCAGATCCTCTCAGAATTAACTAGATGGGTTCTTTGGTTAATGCAAAAGAAGAATTTGGGAAAAATCTGGTCTCCTGTAAGATCTCACCATAGTGATATAAGCATTCTTCCAAAACCAGTTAAAAATGTTCTTCCATAAACTAACTCAGCATTTTTCTATTACTATTAAGTGTGTGGATATTATGCAATAGAGTTGCTCTTGTTGGAAAATAAACACTGGTTATAATATGAAATGAGAACTTTAACTGAAATTGATTTGAATGCAATCCAGTGCTTCTTTACAAAATGTATACAAAATGCATACATCTGGAAAGTAACAGAATCTCTCTTGAATAGGCAGCCACAGTGGTCATCATATAAGGTGTTATCCTATAAGGTCACCATATAAGGTGTATGTGAGTTAGAGTGGAAGCTATAGAGTCTACTAAGAAATCTGGAACAATAGCAATAGCACTTACATTTATATATTACTCCATCTTATGTTACAGCACTGTCTAAGCAGTTTACAAAGTCAGCATATTGCCCTCAACAATTTAGGTCCTCATTTTACTGACCTTGAAAGGATGGAAGGATGAATCAACCTTGAGCCTGTCAGGATCGAACACCAGGCTGTGGACACAGTTAGCCTGCATTCTAATTGCATTCTAACCACTGTGCCACCAGGATGTACAAATTTATTTTTGTTTGGCTCACATCTCTTACATGTTCAGTGGCAATTTATTCTATTTCTGGGTACATTTCAATCACCTGGAAGATCTTTACAATGTATTACAACTGAATGTTTTGAATACTGCTTGACTACTGCCTTGCAAAATAGGTCCCTCTGCTTTCTGTTAGTATGGTGAAATTGAACCAGGAAAAACATTATGCCCTACATTTCTTCAGCAGACATTCAGAAAATCTTACTGATGAATGCTAGCATTTTCACTTAGGGTTTTCTTAAGTAGTTCTACTTTCTATTTCTATAGCCATCTATGTAATCTCTTCTATGTCATAATTCCCCTTCAAATAACTTCATTCATTCTTTAAATTGTGCTTATTTACTTTCCAACAAAAGGAATGTTTTCTTTCTGAAATTTTAAAAGAAACTACTGAATAATATGTGAGGGTCTGAAAATCATGGCTCACGTGCTGCTTTAACATATTCATAGAAAATCAGTAGCAGATTAGTTGTTATGCCTGCTGAATGGACAGTAGCATTCAAAAATGATGACGTGTTCACATGTGGGCATGAGGAAATTGGCATGCTAAAAAAGTGCTGGGGAATTGTGTAGATTTTGTTCTTTTCATCTGTTGGGCTGGATTAGGGGAAATATGGCTTTACAGAACTCAGTGCTAATCTAGAAAAAAAAATTCCAAATGTGTGGTGGGTAACTTAAATTTAGAAATCTGCTGCTTCAGATTTAGTTTTTCTGTGTGAGGAAAGGGACACAGGTTGATATTTAGGAATGAGGCTGTACAGGAAAAACCATGAAATGTTTCAGATACAATTAACACTCCAGTTTTGAATGTAAGATTATATTAATTTAGAGAGTAATTCATGCAAGAGGATATAAGACCTAGAGTCCATTGTCAGTTTGGCTTTCTCAAGGTTTGACAACAAATAATTGATAATTTTTAGATGCTAATTTTGAACAAGTTCTAAGTGAAGTGTCTGTACTCCATTTCAGGAAAACTAGAAGGGCTAGCCTTCCCTTCTTCCTTTCTTCATTAGATAATTTGCATTACCCAGGGGGTGGGGTGGCGATGATGCTGTTAAGGACATTCATAGTACAAGCTGTATTTTCACAATTTGAGCTTCTTGTATATTGTCTCTTTATTGCTTTACTTTAGCCTATTTTGTAAAACAAATAATTTTTTATGAATATATGTGTCATAGAAACAAGGCACTTTAAATTCTCAACACTTTTGAGCTGATAGGCGTATTTGAAATTCTGAACTCATCTTCTGGGCATTCCATAAATTGGTATATATGGGGAGTGTGGCCAGTTTGCCCAAAGGCAAACTTTTTCCCACAATGCCCAATAGCTTCCCAGAATGCTCTCAACTATTCTATCTCTCTTTCCTTTGGGGCATGGAAACATATTCTAGATAAAGCTCTGAATGCAGCTGTTGATATTTTGATTTTCTAAGAATGGTTTGGAATACACATGAATACAGAAACCTAGAAATAGAGATAGTGATGTACTATAGATGTTAACAAGTGTTTTTTATGTTTGTGGACTGTTTTGGAAACTAGGAAGCTTGGATCCAAAATACATAAGATTTCTCTTGAATTCTATGTTCTGCTGATTGATCATAAATTATTTTTGGCACATGCTTTCTAAGCAATAGCTTCCATCATGCTCAATTGGAATTATTTTGAAATGCAGGACTGTGCATGGATTAATTAGATATGCCAAGTTTATGTCAGAGAAAGAAAGACCTTAGTTTGATTTGAGGTCCTGAATATGAGGTTGTTTGATGCTATAAAACTGCTCACAAACTAGAGGTCTCTTCAATTATCATTTTGAGGAAGGCAACTCAAAATGCTCAGATGCTTAAAAACTAATCATTGCAATAGCCTGCTATTTTATAGATAGTATGTCACAATTTTTCAAGAACAATACTATGGATAGCTGTTTATTACAACAAATACGTTTTTAATTCAAAAAATGTTTTCATTTTCAACTGTTTCCTTTTTCTTCTTTGAAAACAGAGAAGCATAACTCAAAAAAAATCATCGCAAATATATGTGGTCTTTGGTATACTGCATTTCTAAGAAACTCCTGTCAGCCTCATCCTTCCTCTGTAGGCTTCACTGATGCTTGCATTACCCTATTAGGAGGTTTCAGATGTTCCTTTATATTTGTAGAGTAAATGCTGTTCAAAGTAAACATTCTTGATGACATTTGAATAAAATCACAATAAATGTGAATAAAATGTTGCCATGTATAACAAATATTTCTAGGTGAGCTTCACGGGAAACAGCAGGTTTATGAGGTAAAGTTACAGACATGTTAGGAGAGATACATTTGATTAGATGGCCTTGATCCTCACTGAATCACATCTGATTGGACTTGTCCTACCATATGGTCTTGATGTTTGGTTAAGTGGTGAAACTTGTCCCAGTGCAAGTTCAGAAATGAAATATATACACGCTTCTGGTGGTATATGGTAGTATGAATGACTCTTTCCTAAAGCTGATTTTATTTCTGCTGTGCTCATTCTAGTTTTCAAAAATTGCATTGAGGTTGGAATCTGGCAGCGATTTGCATACTGTTTCTGCAATATCTTTACCATTATGTCTTAATTCAATGAATTTATGAAGTTGCATCGAAGAATAATGGCAGTGTTGGTGATGGTGAAGCCAAATGTGTCATGGAAGGCCGTGGAAGAAATAGATTGTCCAGAAACTTTTCAGTTGGGCTGTAGGACTGCGTATAGCAATGAAATAGTGTTTATAGATGACAAGGACAGGAGTCATTTAACCTTTCTGATTCTAATTGATTTCTCATCATATTTTTGATTCTATTAGTCATGTATTCCTAACAGACTGTCTCAAGGGGCTGAGAGTAGGGGATAGTGGACCGTAGTGTCTCCTCCTTCTAGAGTTGGTTCTAGTTGTTGTATGAAATCTAACCTCAGTTCTTGCTAGGCAGAGTATCACAGTGTCATAGTTTTGACATTATCCCAACTCTTATTCAAAACAACTGGGTAAGATCATCCACTGACATATGGTTAATTGATATATCTGAGCTTGACAAACAATATTGTGGCGGTCTTGTCCCTGTACCAGAAGACAGTAAGGGTATAGATGAGATGGGGAGAGGGAACAGACTGGGGGTCAACCTTAGCAAAATGGCACTGGTTTCAAGGGCATTGTTGTTACAAGGATTTATAACCTTTAGGTATCAATAGGTTTGCACTTCCATAAGCAAAATGTGTTTGAAATTTGGGGATTATCCTAGACTCTTTGTTCCTGCTCAATGTAGGTGGCAGTCATAGCAAGAGGGCAAATATATTTTGTCTTCCAATTACATTTTTTCCTGGATTGGGAAGCCCTTCTCACAATCACTCCTGTTCAACTGCTATGATGCCTTCTTCATGGGGCTTGAAGACAAAATATACATTAACACAAAATATACATTCCTCCCTGCTACCAGTCTTGTACAGATACAGTTAATCACAATTATGGATTTGCTTTAATATATCTTCTATTAAGAGAACATGTAATGAAAATCCTATTTCTTAGCTTTGGTCTTGTTCCTCTTGTGTTTCCTGTTTTGATTTACTTCATGAAATTGAAACACTTCTATAAATGCATAGCACAGGAAATGATACATGAGTTGGATTAATTATGAGAGTTTTAAAAACCAAATGTGGTGTAAATAAGATTTCTAAAAGACTTTGTCAAGTTGGTAAACTGACACAGTGTTGGAGACCAACTGTCCCTGCCAGAGGGGGACTGAAGTGGGAAATTAATCTGGAATTGTTATGTAAACACAACACATAAACTCAAGAGGACAAGGTCTGCTTCTCCACCCCCAAATATCTTTGAGCCTTATTTTGTCTTTCCCCAAAAAGACTAAAGCTACCAGCCAGGGGAGATTCCCATGGAATAGGCATAGAACAATAAATTAGCTAGTTTGAAGTCTGCAGGTATGCGTCTGATTGACATGTAGTTAGGGTTAGGGAGGCTTTGTTCTGTTTCCTAACAAAGTGTTGATTAGGCAATGAGATTTTAAATTTTAAAAATAAATTTAAAGTACTAGTTTTTTTAAAGTTTGCTTTATGATTGAAATAACTTCAATGGCTTGACAATGTGTTTACTTAATTTGTTTGCTTCAAATGCAACGATAGGGAGTTTTCAGGGCTTACTTGCAACCCTTTGTTCATTAGATGAGACGTTCTAGTAGCTTTTAGAACTATAGACATTGTTACTTCAATTCAGTATCTACTGCTCTTCTCCTATAATATCCTGAGTTATCTAGGACCTCTGAGTTGGGCAGCTCCTTACTAGTTGAATATGTTGCTTCACATCCTGTTGCCACCACATACTTTCAATAAGAGTGTAGCTTGAAACTTTTTGTCCCACATTTTTCAAAACTAGCCCATTAAGAAAAAAAGTTTCACAGTTGTGTTTCAGTAGGTAGGCTCATTTTGTTTGGGCCATGAAAAAAGATCTTTATCAAATCTGGTATCTTTGGATCCTTGTGGTAAATTGTTTTCAGAGAATCTAACTATACCTTTTTGGTCTTCCTCTTCCTTTGTGAACCACAGGTGAGTTGTAAATAAATCTCTTATCTGCAGGATCCTGCTTTTGTGGCTCTTTGGGTGGGTTTAACTATTTTCCAGTATGCTTAGAAATAAATGTTTCTTCTCTCTTTCTGAATGCTGATTTGCACATGGGTGTAACATTATCTAGGCAATCAACAATAAGGAAATGAATGGAAGCATTATTAAAGTGAAAATTAATCATCCTATGCTAGTGCAGCATAATTATTATTACATAATTCCTGCAAAGATGCATTTTGATGCTTTTACAAAAAACAGAAAAAATGGGACTTGCTGTTAAAGCTTGGGATAGCACAAGGTAAATAAGACAGTTTCTGTTGTAAAACCAGGCTTCAAACTAGCTTAAGATGGATATAAAGAACAGTTTCATACAAGAGGTCAAGGATTTATTTAGCATCCACTTGCTTAGGAGCATTTTCTAGAGATTCCAGTATTGGCAATTGGACCAGTTATCTTCATCCTCTGGGTCCAGGTTAGGATTTTTCTTGAATAATCTAATTAGAGCTTCTCTTAAAGAGGCTGATAGCACCCCCGCTGTCAGTGAATTTTTGAACACAGAGGTTTCCCAGAGAGAAATCCAGATGAATTGAATGCACAGTCCGGAGTTGGATGGGGGAGAGGGAAAGAGGTTCAGGGTAGCTACACCATAGAATCTCTCAGAATATATCTAATAGGGTAGGAGGTTATAACTTTAGTTTGACAAGATTCTGTTAGGTATAAGCAAATAAAGTATTGCACGCAATAGGATTTTCCTGGGTCGTCTCTGGGGTTGGACTTGACATCATTCTTATAATTGACTGAGAAAACCCAATCCAAACTACATTCTGCCATCTGTGCTGGATTAATATCATCTTAAAGTGGCCCCATGATTATCATGGGTACCATGAAGTTCTGATGTGTCTTCCTCCAATTACTTCTGTGCATATCTTGAAGTCCCTTAGGACAATCTCAGCACATGAATAAATACTGATACACTCTGGGGTTGGGGATTTACCAGAAAAAAACAACCCAATTTCCTAAGTTTTTGACATAAAAAGCTCTAGATTGGAACTAAATTAAACAGGAAGTTTGAGAGGAAAGGGAGTCTGTATAGAATGACAGTGGCACCCACTCTGCAATACGCAAAATTATGCTTATGGTGCTCTGGCTACCTAGAAGACCATAACATGGAGAGATTATCTTCAGATCCCTCATATCCTAGACACTGTCTCACTTCCTTCCCTCGGGATGGTACTATAGGGTATTTTATGCCAAGACAACTAGACACAGGGACAGTTTTTTCCCTTGTGCCAATACTCTGCTGAACACCTAAATCTCACAGTTGACAACATATGTTGACTACTAGGTTCTGTTTAATATGCATGTATATTAACCAATAGAGTATGACTTAGTATCATTTATCCTTTTATTACCTCTTATTTTCTCCTTCTACTGGTTGCAAACTTTAGTTTGTTCAGATGTTTAGCCAGATGGATTTGGCATTTTTATTTACCTATTGAATCCTTTCCAAGGACCTCAGATAGGCAGATGGGGATGTTTGATGGTGGTACAGATATTGTGGCAGGGTATAAGCTGTTCCAAGTAAAGCTGTCTTTTGAAATTGATTGGTCAAAAAGTCAAATTATTATTTCTCTGTTGTTTTTGCAAGTAAACTAAGTACTTATCTACCAGAGACAAATTCCTTGTGTGTATATAATCACATTTAGTCAAATAAAGTATTATGTTCTGCTCTGTTCTGATTATACAGTATAACGGAGTTAGAAGGGACATTGAAGGTCTTCTAGCCCAACTCCCTGCTCAATCAGGACACCCTACATCATTTTAGACAAATGGCTGTCCAGTTTCTTAAAAGCCTCCAGTGTCGGAGCCCCCACAACTTCTGAAGGCAAGCTGTTCCACTGGTTGGTTGTTCTTACTGTCAAGAAATTTCTCCTTAGTTCTGGGTTGCTTCTCTCCTTGATTAGTTTCCATCGATTGCTTCTTGTCTTGCCTTCTGGTGATTTGGAAAATAGGTTGACCCTCTCTTCTTTGTAGCAACCCCTCAAATATTGGAACACTGCTATCATGTCACTTCTAGTCCTTCTTTTTACTATAATACCCAATTCCTGCAAACATTCTTCATATGTTTTAGCCTCTAGTCCCCCTAATCATCTTCGTTGCTCTTCTCTGCATTTTCTCCAAAGTCTCAACATTTTTTTATATTGTGGTCACCAAAATCGCATGCAGTGTTCCAAGTGTGGTTTTACCAAGGCATTATAAAGTGGTAGGATCACATTTTGTTATCTTGATTCTACCCCTCTTTTAATGTATCTGAATCTTGTGCCTATCTTCTGAGGGGTTGGGTATCCCTGTTAATTGTTCTATTCTGTTCTATTCTAAATATCCTAATTTTGTACTCAACTCACATTTTGATCATTAGGTCAGGCTCTTCATTTCCAATTAAATCATTTTATTCTAGAAGAACATTAGCAGAGCAGAAGGCAAGTTGCTAAAGCAGCCAAGAATAATTTGGCTGGGGAAAAACACCATTTGGTATTGGTGGTGTCCCCTTGCTTCTAGTTTAGCAACAAACAAATGTTAGTATCATACAATTGTTAAACGTTTAATCCTCCCCAAGGATTGCAAGGAAAAACTGGTTGGGAAAACTACTGCCACCAAATTCCAAACTGATTTGGAAATAGATCTGAAGAAATGCTCAGTGATGTTTCAAGGAATCGATAGAGTTCAATCCTTCAGCCCAGCTCTAGAAGGCGGTATGGCTGAAGTATAAAAGCCATGTGATTTGATTGTCAATCAGAGAATTTGTACATCTCATGATGGTAACTGTCCCCTGTCTCCCAAAACGGTATGTTTTATCTGTGAATTACTGATAGGCCAACTCAACAGAATATAGAAATAAAACTTTGGGCAAAAGGTCAAACCAGAGCCCAATCATAAACTAAAAGCTGTAAAAATCAGGTGGGCCCAAATTTCTAGTGTGTGGAAAAACAGATACGCAAATTGCATGAAAATGTTTGAAATCATTGAAATAAGTTGTGAGGGAGCTCTTTAAAAAGGTCACACCTTATGCTCTTCTGTAATTGGAATTGGTTCCTTTGAGAAAGGTGTTTGCTTTGCTTTGCTTTCTTTTCTTTTTAAAATAAATTTTATTGATTTTACAGTTAAAACAAACCAACAACACATACATAAATGAAAGAGAGAAAAAGAAGAAAGGGAGAAGAAAATAGCTAGTTTTCTCTACATCCCATAAAAAAGCATGCCACCCCCTTTGCAAGTCATGGCCTTCTAAGAATAATATTCTCTTATTGGTTAAATTCACCCATTCCTTCAACCATACTAAAGAGGC
>JANHFN010001729.1:229235-253929 GCA_032468175.1 Toxicocalamus goodenoughensis | reverse complement strand
CCATTTTCTTACTCAATATCTGAAGTGCAATTAAAAATATAATAGCTAACAAAACAGTTCAATCTTAAGATATATTATTATCATTTTCTTGGGCAGAGACTCCAGGAATAATACTAAAAATTATTCTTTCTTTTTAATTGTATGAAGTCACCCTGAGTTGTTTTTGGAACTGGACGCCCTAGAATAAATTGTTTTTGTTGGTGTTGGTGCTGCTGCTGCTGCTACTGCCACTATGAATCTCATTTCTCTGTGGTACTTTTGTGCAAATTGCAGTAGCTTTTATTTTTGAAGTAGTTGCCAACTGAATCTTATACTATTTTCTTTCTATGCAGCTGAAAACTGCAGAAGAACTAATTAAAATATTCACCAGAACCACAGAAGCCCAGGAGATGGCAGTTCTGACTAACAACGATCCTTCAACTGCCAGAGAACAGCTGGAATCTACCTTGCTAGAGATTGCAAGAACAGCAGGGCTACCTGAAATAGCAGGTATGAAAGCTAAGACAGGTGTGTGAATATGTCTATCCTAATAGAGCCCGTCTACCTCCTAATGTGTCCATTTCTCTCTTCAGATGGAGGCCAGCTGTCGAAACTCCGGGTGATCCCCATGCCTGTTGCTCGCTGTTATGTGTACAGATGGGATACAGATAATTTTGGTAAGCTTAAAATCTGTAGACCAGTTTACATGCTTAATAACGTTTTCAGAGGGGAAGAAGGATGCTTTGGTAAGCCAGATTGAAATAAAGTAGCAGATTTGAACCCAACTTCTTTAAACCTAAGACTGGTCTTGATTTTTTTTAGAAATAGAGAAAGCATATATATAAGTAGAGCCTGGTATTATCTGATTAATCAAACTACTAATGTCAATAGCTCTGTGACAGAAGTCAAAGACAAATGACATATTCTAGGGGGTGTCACAAATAAAGACTGCTTTAAACTGTTAGGGTTTTTGTTAGATCTGATTTTGTATCTGCTTCCTTGTTACAGATATCTTGAATGAGGTACTAGACAAAGAAGTGGATTATCCAAAGCCAGTTCTTTTGGAGGATGAAGAGGAGGAGGAGGAAGAGGTTAACAATTGCTTTGCAGAAAAGGACTGCCTATTGTCCAGCCTTGCCTCAGTCAGGAAAGACTCAATGTACTCAACCTTGTCAGAAGATGACCCATGTGATTCACAAGTGTCCGTCATCTCTGCTCTTTCCAAAAACTCTGAGCTCTTCTTGGCCTCTAAGAAGTCCTTGAAATCTTTCGTCTCCAGTCTGAAAGATTCTATGGATAGTGGCTATGTGGAAGACAGTGATGACAACTCTTTAGACTTGACAGGACGCTTAGATCTGAAGGAACAAAAAGTGTCACACAGACATCGGTATTGGCTGAGCAACAGGCTGTACAAATTGTTCAAGAGCAAGAGCCAGATGATCCTGGGCAGAGATCTGAGAGATGTCTCTGATGTAGCCTCATTGTCGTTGCCGTTACGCCGAGCAGAGAGTCTCTGCAATCCTGTAGCCAAGGACCGTATCCCTCCACGATCCCGACGGGCACAGTCCCTGCCGCAGCATATGCTGAGTGCCACACTTTTGCAAAGCCATATAGCACAGAACACTTTTGTCCAACGCAGGCCCTTGTTGAGCTGCGATGAAGACACAAAGATTTCAACACTGCGAGTGGTCGTGTTTGGTTCTGATCGCATCTCAGGAAAAGTGGCACGGGCTTATAGTAGTCTGAAGTAAGTGGGTAAAAGTGATTCTTAATAACATTTTTAAATTAAATTTTTTATTTTATATTTACAGTAATTCCATCTTTCATGTCAACCGTGTGTCGACTGGGTACATATGTTTTGTGCTAACAATTATAATACTTTTCTTACCAATATAACAATAATAACATTTTCATTGTAACTATTATTTCTTATATCTATTATTTTTAACAATTTTAATAACTTGTCTCTTGCCCTTTTTAAAGCTATTGTTTTATTGTTTTATAATGCAGGCACCAGTCAATGTAGTATTTAGAAGATCAGTGTTCCTATAGCTTAGCTTCTCTGTTAGTCACTGCATATCACTTTCTTCATGTATTCTTATTTTCTTTTTCTTTTCTTTTTTACAGATCTCAAGAAAGCAACTGTCCCTGTTTAACTCAGTATTGTAGATTGCAGTTTTTTTATGTCCCTGTGAAAAGGAGCAATCCTACCTCATTTGCACTGACTTACCCTCTTCTTTCTTCAGGAAGTCCTAATTCCCATGGCTCTGGATCAATGGTAAGCCTTCTGGGCAAGTTTGAACTGATGCTTATAGTCTATTACACTGTGTAATTCATAAAATCAAATAATCATTTCTTTATATGAGGTGCAAATGGAATTCATCTGATAGGCCATGAGGAACTTGAATATGAATCCTGTTGTTCATCTAGCAAAAATATATACTATGTGACTAAAATTGGATTCTGTACCAAAGAACTGGGATTTGGATAATATATTGTCCCTTTTTAAAAAGGGAATCAAGAAAATTACAGCTGATATTTATGAAAAAAAATTACTATATAGATACAGATTAACAGAGTTGGAAGGGACCATGTTAGCAAGCATACAGAAACAATATTCTTGCTGAAGATAAATAGCAGGGCTTCTATAACAGCATATATAAGTTTTTTGGACAATATCAGCAAACATAAACTGGACAGATATAATCAACACTACAGTTATCCCTCAACTTACATCAGCTCATTTAGTGACCATTTGAAATTATAATGGTACTGAAAAAAAATGACTGTTTTTCACACTTATGACCTGTGTAGATCCTCATGGTCACGTGATCAAAATTTGGATGCCTGGTAACTGGCTGCAGTGTCCTAGGATCATGTGATCACCTTTTGCAACTTTCTGACAGGCAAAGCCAATGGAGAAGTCAGATTCACTTAACAACCATGTTAGTATCTTAATAGCAATGATTTACTTAACAACTGTGGCAAGCAAGGTCATAAACTGGGGCAAAATTAACTTAACATATGTCTTGATTAGCAACACAAGTTTTGTTGTAATTGTAATTATGACCCAATTGTACTCGTAAGTCAAGGACTACCTCTATTTGCTTGGAGTGCCTAGAGCTTTGGCAGGATTCCTTAGCAAGGATTCCTAAGTAAACTAAGTGAATATGACTCCTCTTCTAAATGGCAACTTGATTAAAAAAAAAAAAGTTGTGGCATGACAAACATCCTCACACACAAATATCCCCCACCCCCAAGAAGTGGGGTATATGGAAAGTTAACAGGAAAGAGAACTGGTTTCTGGGAGGGGGGTTCATTAAAGCCTCAATTTATTCATAAATTACCTGGAAAGAATGGTGAGTCAACGATGGGCATGTTTCGCTTGCTAAGATAATTAAAACAAGAACAAAAATTGGAGGGAGGCAGTGAAGTAATCATCCCCAACAGGAATAGACATGGAAATAGCTTGTTCACGGCAAGCCAATTTTAACTGATGAAAATGGAGGTGAAAGAATTTTGTAACTAAGGATGGCAGCCTGATATTTGAGGTGGCACTGATTTAAGTAGAAAAGCTGGTACAAGATAGCTCGGTGGCAGCATTGACTCAGGATGTTTCATTTTGGGAATCAGTGGGAAAGGAATAAAAACTGAAGCAACCAATATTACAGAAATCTGAGGTGCAATTACACGGAAAACACTGTATACATTTTTGGCTATTACATTTAAAGTAAAAGATTTAATTAACTCCTTTCCTGCTATTAAGAAGAAAGATTGGGGGGGGATTCTAAATTATTGTAGATACAGTATATCATATTTCAGTTGTATAAATGTATGCACAGAATGGCAAAAAAGAACAGGGAAGTTTGTCCCATTCCTCATTAGGGTGGAACTGAGGCCATCCAGTGTAACTGAGTCAGGAAACACCTTTTTATGCAATACCTAGTTGAATGTTCAAAACAACATCAAGATAGTTGTCCACCTGGATTGCTTTAGAAGAGGTTTAGACTGATTTACAGATCACTGTGTGAATAGACGCTAATTGTGCTAGATCTTTATCAGCATCGGTATAATTGTTGCTCCAGGATCTGAGTGGAAATATGCTGCTACCTACACTGACATCCTTTGTGCTTTCCAGAGACATCTGGTTGGCTTGGGTGAGAACAACATGCTGGACTAGATGAGCTTTTGATAAATACTTTAAGAGTGTGTCTCTTTATTGCAGGAATTCAGCTGATATAAGTGAGCATTGAAAGAGCATAGTCTCTGTGTTTGGTGGCAAGATAGCATGAATGTAATAGAAGTCACTGCTGGTCCCTTCTCCAAGTCATGCTTCCTTCAATGCCTCCCCCATTTGGGGAGGGTGAGTTCAGCAATATAGGAAGAGGTAGCTAAGAAATAATGAGCAACTTTTTTTTCCTTAGCAAGTGTATAGCAACTTTCATAACTAAACTGTGTTGCAGTTCATTAATGTTTCTATAGATGAGAAAGTTGTTTGGAAGCATTGGATTTTGGAAGCCTGCACTGTGAGGTGACCTGGCTGGAATGTATTGAGTTAGGCCAGGGGTGTCAAGCTCAAAGCCTGTGGGACAGATCCAGCACACGGGAAGCTTAGATCTGGCCCACTGGGCCAGTCTGAAAACAGCAAAGGACCTGCCTACAGTGTCTCTGCCAGTGAAAAAGGAGCTTGGGAGGGCTGTGTGCAACCCACCTGAACTCTGTTTTCAGCTGTGACAGCCTCCTGGCAATGAAAACGGAGCCAGGGAGGGTCCTGTGCGGGCTGTAGGATGTCAAACTGGCTACACCAACCCTGGCCATACCCCCTCCCAGGTCAAACACAACCCTGATGTGGCCCTCAAGGAAATTGAGTTTGACCCCTGAGTTAGGCTGTTTGATTCTTACAACAAATCCAGCTAGATTTGAACAGGGATTCATATACACCTGTCTTTAAAAAGGGGTTACTGTGTTCCCAGCATAATAAGAATTTCCACTTGGATCTCTAAGCATTGCAGACATGCTTCAGTAAAGCTGCTAATGAAATGTCTTTCTTTGATTTCAGGATCCAGGGATGGGAGGGATGGAGAGCAGCACAAATGATATCTCATTCTATATAGGTATGCTGGATCCCTGGTATGAACGCAATGTTCATGGCCTAATGAATCTCCCCACCAACGTTTTATGCCAGGTATTTTTTTAAATTCTGAATTGCTTAGCTTGCATCTTGTTATTCAGTAATGCATTCCAGCAGTGGTGGGATTAAAAATTTTTTACTACCAGTTCTGTGGCTGTGGCTAGGTGGGCGTGGCCATGTGACTGGGTGGGCATGGCTTTTTTTCTTTTGCTTTTTTGCAGCTACCCCCAACCTGTTTTTTGGACCTTTCTGGCCTCAGAGAAGCCTCGGGGGAGGGCGTTTTTTCTCCCAGAAGGCTCCTCTGGGGCTGAGAAAGGCAAAAAATGGAGGGGGAGGGGTGAGCCCCTCCCTCCATTTTTTTGCCTTCCTGGGCCTCAGCAAGGGGAATCCTGGCATATCTGATCATATGTGCAGCTGATTGTCGGGAGGGGAAAAAAAGAAATACCTTAAGGGGCGAGCGTCAGGCAGGCGGGGTGAGCGAGGATCGGGCGGGTGGAGCAAGCGAGCCAATGGCAACAGGTAAACTGGGTTGGGGGCATGGCCAGCCAGAACTTACTATGGGTTTGGTGATTCACACCAAATCCTTGCTACCGGTTTGCCTGATGTGGTGCGAACCGTCTGAATACCACCACTGCACTCCAGGCCCATATTCTGTCAAACCTTTGCCATTGGTCACCATTGCCTATAGATTGGAAATGTATCAAAAGACCAAAGAGCATATTTAAGGAAGTGATCTTGTCATGCATGAGGTGTGCCATATAGAAAATTAAGACAAGATGGAGGCAGAATTGTGATAAAGAGGTAGTGGAGAACAGAGAAGAGATCTCCTTTCTATTAACATATTGAAGCAAATTGGATGTATTGAAACAAAAAGTAATTCTCCTTTTTATGTCTGAGAAGAAATGTTACATTATACCCTGTTCATTTATGCAAATAAGGCCATTAATATGTGTTAGCTTCCTGCCATGGAGTTCCATAAAATGCTGATTCTTGGAGGACTAACAAGCATGCAAGTCATTGTGTGTGACAGAGAGCTGCAATTAATACTTACTAAATTATTAAATTCAGCTGCATTCAATACACATAAACCTTGTGCCTATTTGGATGTATTTGTCTTATTTTGTATTGACTTGCAAAGTTGCCTAGCTTTAGGCTTTCCACTTACAAATTTTCTCTAAAAAAATTTGGAATGTTTGGGGAAACAAACTCAGAATCCTTTCTTGTCTTAGGGAGATATTCTTATGGGGTGAGTAGAGGTTGAGCATAAGCCCATGGGAGAAATGTTGAACTGCACGGTTTAGGTGGAAGAGAACTGATGGCTTTTTGTCTATCTGCAGCAATCCATTAAGCCTGAGGGAGAGTCTTCAGAGGAAACAACCACCCAACTTCCCATCCTGGCTGATATGATTCTCTATTACTGCCGCTTTGCTACCCACTCTGTATTACTCCAAGTCTATCAGGCAGAGGTGAGAACGGTAAAAACCAGGGGTTGGTAAAGGCCTGTAATAAATAATAATTGTTATTACTATGCTGTTGTTATTCCTGCAGTCCCATGGAATAGGCCAAGAATACTTTCAATTTCACTCAGCATATTTTATTCTATTTTGTGTATGGCTAGGTTATCATTTTCTATGTGGCAGAAAAAGTCAGACCCCAATAATACATTTCTCTTCTTGAGAATTAGAAGAGAGGATGCCCTAGCTAAAGCATGGCTCAAATGAGCCAGTCTTGTTTTTAGACCATTTTAGAAATCTCATCAGATGCCTGATTCATTCTTCCTCCCAAAACACAGTGGCTGGTTTCTTCTGCCTTGGCCTATTTATAGAAGAGCTGACTGCCCCAACACACATTAAGTGTAATCTTCCTGTTATTTATTGCAACAGTATCTGAAAGTGTGTATTTAAATCTTGTGATTCCTGGATTTAATATGTATTTGGTCCTATAAACCAAATTTAATTTGCTTGTTAATTTGTTTTTAGCAAAAATGGTCTCGAAGATAACAAAGGTGTGTGTGGGTGTGTGATTTGGTTTATCTTGAAAGAGAATGTTAAATGGCCTCTTCCCCTAAATTTCACAGCTCACTTTCATTGGGGGAGAGAGAAGGACTGAGATCTTCATCCATTCTCTTGAGTTGGGCCACTCAGCAGCTACGCGGGCCATCAAAGCCTCAGGTAAGGCAAAGGAAGCTCATTGTGCGATCACTTTGTGTTCAAAGTGGGGATGGGGGATAATTTAGGAGAAAAACCAAAGCTTTACCTGCAAAGCGCAACCAAATTGATAATCCCAGTCAGGACTGCCATCTACTGAAGTGTTTTCTGTTCAGTAATTGCTAGCATGAAACTCATGAGGAAGACAGACCTGATAAAATAAAAGAGACCCTTTGTAACTAAATCAATTAATAGGCAAGCCAGCAACTCTTTGGTCTTGTTTTGGAGAAACTCTAATCCATCCAGTCTCACTGCTGCCAACTTGTTTCATTGGAATGCTTGTAAAAGCTCACCATGAAAAGCAGAAAAGAGAATTGTTTCATCTGATTGTCTCCCTTCACCTCCTATAAAGTACCTATGAGAAGGAGGCAAAAGGGCAGCCTCCTGCTTTCAGGTATCCGTGGAAAGTAAGGGGATCAATGCTATGGACCAAACAATAAAAGAGGCACAGTTGGTCATGGCAACAGTTATGGATGCTCTGATGGAGAGGCCAAAATAGAGGAACAGCATTCAGTTACAAAACTAAATAGCTCTTCTCCCTCTGCTAAACTACCTGCAGAGAGAGACTCTTTCTGTGTTCTGTTGGTGTTTACTTCCATCCATCCAATCTCATCTTCCTCTTCTTATTTTGTTCAGGTCCAGGTTGCAAGCGTCTTGGCATAGATGGAGACAGAGAAGCAATCCCACTAACACTACGGATCACCTACAACAAGGTAAGGAAGATGCTCTTCTTATGGGCCTCCCATGTTAGGACCTGGCTTGGAAAGGGAAAGTCTGCTCAGGAAAGGAAAGAAAACAACAGCATGAGTATTCAGTTCTCAAGCACTTGGAGCAACCCATGGGGAAATGCATTTAATTAGAGACAGCCAATGCTGTTAACTACAGTCTTCAGAGATTGGTACATGGAACCAAGGGAATGGGAGTAACTCATCTCTAATTTCTCCAGAGGGCAGTCAGTGGAAGGAGCCGCTGGAACGACACTGAAAAAGTTTGTACATCTGTCAACATTAGCAAGGGGTGTAAGAGACAGGAGGAACTTGGTAAGTGTGGGCAACAATTTTGCTTCCATAAGATCAATAATAAGTGTGTGGGGGGGGGGGAAGGAATCTTGTTAAACCTAGGATTTATCTGAAGAAGTGGGCAGCTGACCCAGACCGTGCAATGGAGGTGTGTATTTATTAATGCACTCCTTGTTAGCTCACTTGACACTTACATAATGAGAGGCAAATGTTATGATTAGATACTTGTGTCCCAACATCTGGCATGTGGGTTTTGTGTGATGATGTTCTTATGTATATGTCATCATTTTCTCCTGCTTGTTCCCCCCTGGAAACAAAACAGAAAGGGTAGGTTGGAGACTGATTAATCATTCTAAAAGAATGTGAGGTCCTAGAATGGCCTCTTGAGGACAGGATACATCACTGCTTCTTTCAAGGCAGGAGGAACCTTCTGTCAAAGAGGCTGATGCCATAGCATGCATCCAACTCCAGGTCACCTTTTTGGCCACTTTTATGTCCTATGAGGTACCCAGATCTAGTAATTAGGTAATTGACCTGACAATACAAACTGATTTCCTTAGGAGTCACCATTTGATTGCAGATCATACCACTAGACTGTGCCTCAGGCACCTTGGCCTGTCTTACTTAGTCAAAGCCCAAGTCAGAAAGGATTTGAGCGACTCTGTTTGCCAAAGAGACCAAATGATGCCATTCCCCCCCACTTTTGGGGGGCGGGTATGCTTATAACTCTAGAGATATCTGCAAATTCATGCAGTAACACTCTTGGACTCTAGATGTCGTGCACCTTCCTGCTTTTAACCAAAAATGTTTGCACTCCAGTAACCTGACTGGCTTTAAACACAGAGGAGTTGGCTGGGGTCCAATTATCTAAGGAAATCGTATTTTTAGCCAATAGAACAATGCGCTTACAACTTCAAATGCTTGTAATTGCATATTTAAACAAATTAAGCTAATGTACCAGAAATAACTTTAATGGCCATCTAATACAGTTCATAAGTGATTTCTTGAAATAGAATAAGGAAATTTTGTAAGAATCTCAAGTCAGTAAAATGGGCATTTTGAAATGAGAGCTGAGAATTATAGAGAATGCAAGGCTAAAAGTTAGATGAAATAGTGAGGTCTAGGGATGATATTTATTAATTAAAATAGATTATTAAAATTATTTATTATCCATCACATTACAATACTAAATATAATCTTACAAGTATAAACTCAGGAAGATACGTGTTTGAATTAAGGAATTTGTTAGTAAACAAATGTGTAGTTTCTGCATTAATTTGCTATCTTAGCCTTTCTACCAGGGAACAAGAAGATATAATTGAAAGATATCAGGCATAGATGAAGCCTTTGTTAAACTATTCATTAACTATTCTCTGGTGCACATACAGCCTTGCCATTTTTCACACAGCATTTATTAATTTCATTTCTTCAATATTTTCTTGGACACTAACATTTAAAACACCTTTCAGATTATACTCTCTGACATATCACTGTCATTCCCATTTAGATCTCTAAAATACTACTTCCAGTATTCCCTTGTTTAAGTTTCATCCCAAATCATTTAATTATTTTTACTTTCAATTTCATCCTTATTAATGGCCCCCTTCATTTCTTTCCATTAAAAAAAATATATCAAAACGGCTGTATATTTTTCTGGATATTTGATATTAGCTCTACTTGCTCTCTTTACTACTTTTTGCAGCTGTTTTTTTACATCTGTAGAGATTGTACAATAGACTTTCATTCATTTAATAAATTTATATGGCCACTACTCTTATATACAAGACAACCTAACAATTAAAAACAGAATAAAACACAATCAAAATTGTAAATAACATAAATAGCATAAAACAGCAGCCAGGAGCACTGATAGCATCCCACAATTAGTATAATCAAGAAATGGACCTCTTTCATACTCTCCAGCCCTCTGGCCTGATGGCAAAACCAAGTTTTTAAATTCTCAGCAGCATTTGGCATATAGCACTTAGCACTAGCACTTACACTTATATACTGCTTCACAGTGCTTTACAGCCCTCTCTAAATGGTCAGCATATTGCCCTCAACAATCTGGATCCTCATTTTACCCACCTCGGAAGGATGGAAGGCTGAGTAAACCTTGAGCCTGGTGAGATTTGAACTGCCAATATGCAAGCAGCCGGCAGTCAGCCAAAGTATCTTATAGTACTGCATTCTAACCACTGCGCCACCACAGCTGCTACATATCCTACTGTATGCACAGTACAAAGTAAATCCCAACATTTACCTGAAAAATTGAATGCATGCTTAATAAGAATTAAAGCAATAGCAGAAATTTGGACACATATCCATTCAATACTTTGTAACACCATCCTGGCAGAAACAGGATGTCTCTTTTTCATCCACATTCTCTTCTATGTATGTTTTCTCATGCACAGACTTTTTAAATTCATCATTTTACGAAGCACACTTTTCTCTATTTCCCAGTAACATATTTCCACTCACTATTCTGGTACTCTATTATTTCCACTTTCTTGAAAGCAGCTGCTGATGCATTTTTTTTCATGTCCATGTTTTTCTGAAACTCATCTTGATATTTTTTTTAAAAAAGGATACCTATCTGTTCCAAATACAGAACCTCATCATAATTCTTCATTAACTCTCTATTTTTTCATTATAAATCAATCAATTGTATTTTGCGGTTTATAGTAATTACATACTGTTGAAGTGGGCAATATATACATATATAATATATAATTACTTGGTTAATCAGTTTGTGAAAGTTGGTATGAAAATTCCACATTTGACCACCTTTATTTCCTTTTTCTTCCAGCTCCCAAAACAGAATGTTTGACTCTTACCGCCACAGAGGTAATCAAGAGGCAAAGCTCTAAGTCTAAAAAGAGTTTTAACCAGGTACCTAATCAATGATGCCACCCATTGTCCCAATTGCTATGGTTGAGGGAAGTAAAAATGTGTCTCTATGAAACAATCTCATGTATGTTTTTCTTATAGCAAATTGGTATATACCAGTTGAAGGTGGACAAAGTTCAGATCACCGGAGTTAACTGTTCCTTTGCTGTATGCCTAGATCAAGATGAACGGAAAATTCTGCAGAGTGTTACCAGGTGGGTGAGAGCAGGCAGCATGGTTTTTCTATTTTGATAAGGGATAGCTAGATTGGTAGGGTTTTAACCATTCTACAAAGTGAAAGAAATGCCTTTTGGAAGCACATTAGGTTTGACCATTAAAGATTTTCTTCATTAGTATCTCTGGATTTGTTTCCATCTCTTTTTCTGCTACATGTATTACAACACCTGGTTCTTTTTTCCTTGCTTCAGCTGAGTAGTGTAAGGGAACTTAGAAAGTGTTTAAGTTCAATACAGGTCTAACAGAGATTGGATCCAATTTGTTTGCAATTCTTACAGTATTCTTTAATCTTCAGTTATCGAGATTGCTCAGAGTAATAGGGTATCCTTTTAGTCTCAGCACATTTGAATGCTGACAGTCTGTTGCAGCTCCTATTTAAGGATATGCAGAATTAGATTTTTTGGGATATGCCGCATGAGCCAGAGATTATATAGTGGTATTGAGTAACATTTGACTGGATCTGACTAGAAACTTTATCCAGTGTTGAATGTCTTTATAGGGAATCCTAATATAAGGTTAGTATAATGGGAAAAAGAAGAACCTAATTTAAAACTCTTGCTTTGAGAATATGTTCGATCCACCTTCTGATCCATCTGCGGTATGCAGATAATAAAAAACCATCTGGACAGGTTACAAGTAGGTAATGTGCTGTATTTTGTTACCGCAGCTGGTGTCCATATTGGTGTATTTAATCGACATAGTTTCAGTGAGAGTTGCTACATCAGTGTACCATTTAACAAAGGATGATCAGTCTCTATTGTTCAATATTTTCTTGTTAGAGACATTCAGATATTTGATTTTCCACAGTATTGGAAATAATATCATGTCTGGCTGAGTTACATTAGAGTGACTTTGGTGTCTTGTTGTTTTTACAGATGTGAAATCTCTGCATGCTACAAACCCAAGACCAATGAGCACTGCACCAGGGGAAATTCCACTTCATTACTTCCTCCCCGAGATTCCTCTGATTTCTGTTCTCTTCTGTGCTTGCCAATTACTACTTTTAGTGGAGCACTTCCCTAAGAATACCACAAAGAATGGATTTGGGTAACCTGCATCAAATTGCTGCCAAACTGGGACCAGCTTCCAAAAATTGGCCAAAAGAAAAGAAAATCCAGGGTTCCTCATTTGCCTCCTTGCAGTCCTAGGACAGCATCCCAAGCTTAGCAGATAAATATAAAGTGAAAAGCCATATCTTAAGAGGTGGGATATTACTTCTTTGACTGTTGTTGAGTGTTGCTGAAATACTGTATTTGTGGCGTCTGGAATAAAGGTCAAAAAAGCACATCTGAAAAGTAGAGAAAGGATAAAAAGACTGGCCAATCTATGTGAAATTTATTCACATGAGATAAAGAAATTGCAGTCTTTCCCTTCCCTTTTTCACAGGACATCCAAGGACATATATGACAGGAACAGGTACTTGGGCTACAAGCCAGTTTAAACAAGCCAAGACAATAGTTAAAGAAGTTCAGAGATGAGTTGTAGACTTTGTTGCCATTCACAAATTGCTTTGGCAATAGCATCTTTGCATTCTATTATTTGAGCTGCCTCCTAGAGATATGGGCAAGAAGAAAAGAGCACAAAAGAAAAGGCTGTTTCATTTAATTATGTATTTATTTTTGTGCCAATGATATATCTGCAAGCATTGAATGAAATGAAAGAGCAAACTTGACTAGGGAAAATGTTGAACAAAATAAGCTAGTAGGCTAGCATGATTTTATGACAAATAAGGAATGAATTGGGATTTTTCCCATTTCAAAGGGTCTGGAAAAGATATTATTGTTTATTTATTGACAAGTATCCCGATTCTTTGGAAACTTTGTTAGAAAATATGTTTTAAATATCTTCTATAATGTGATCTGTGGAGCTGGGCAGTTTTGGTGATTGGTGCTTTATCTAACTGAGAGACACAAGATTTATACCTAATGAATACTTGCATTGGCATGAATTGTGCCAAGTAGCCCCAGCACTTTATCGAGTATAAAATATAAATCTCAAAAAGATTCAACATTCTTAGATTTGCAATGGAAAGATGTAACTTGAGCCAGATGTAACTTGTTTCTGAAAAATTTCTACCCATTTTTAGAATCCTGAATCAAATCCAATGGACTCTAATATCTTTGACCAGCTCCATTGTCTAAAATCCAACTCTGTCACAAGGTCTTAAGGTTGAAAAGTCATAGTTATTTAAATGGTCATAACCATCAATAATGTGTAATGTATGGTGCTGTAATCATGGGCAGGGGAATGTGTCTGCCTATTGGAATATTCAAGGTACACTTCTAGAACAACAGTTGTCAGTTGGTGCATGCAGGGTTTTTAGAAATGATACCCAAAGACAACCTAACGGAAAACCACCGCAACAACTATATTTTTCCATCCAGTCAAAAAAAAAAAGACTTTATTGAGTTTTTTAGAACAACTATCCTTAAGCTTGGAGTCTATTGGCATTAGGTTGCATATAAATAATAAACAAACAAACATACAACTGAGAAATGTAAGAATAATTGAGATCCCTTTTCACCATCTGCTTATTTAAAGTAAATAATTTTAAAATGTATCAGCAATAAGACAAACTATACATTTTCTTGGCCTAAGGAAGGAAAGCACACCCACTTTTTCAAAGAGGTGAAGTTTAATATAAAAAAGACATTTGGAATGGTATTCAGAAAGAAAAAAAGTAAAACTGAAGAATTATAAAGAATATTTTAAAAGCTCATTTTTTTTTTACTGCAGCGACTTAGTTTAAATCACACAGTGTCTGCTTAATATGAACATTACTTCTGAAAACATTTCCTCTAAGGATAAAGAAAATCTGAAAAATCCTATTCACTTAAGCACAATTCCTAGAATAGATGCAATGCAATTTCTTTAAAACATCAATATCAACTTCAGCTGTAAAGAAATACATTGGTGAAAATTTGTGAATGGAAAGTATAATTTCAATTTCTCTTCTAAATAGCAATCAATAGATAGCATACTAACTATTGAATGCCATAATGTGCTGATTTAACAGCTTGGCGGTTTGTATGGCTTTTTAATCTTTTAGTTTTATTCCTTGAGTAATTTTCCTCTGGTTCATTTTTAAAAATCTTATCTTCCCAGGACCATCTAAGTTCACCTGACATAAATAGCAAGTTAAACAGTCAGCAATCTGCCAAATAGCACAGAGCACTTTGGTTTTCAGTAACTGCAAAGGAATTTAATATTTCTGTAACCAATGCAAAACTTTTCAATTAAATCAAGTATATATCTGTGTGCAGAACATTTTCTTAATAAAGATAAGAATTGCCCTATGGAATGAATCTGTATATAAATATTCTGTAAATTTTTGTGATCTGGTTTTATAAAAAATATATTTTAATGATGGCTGTAAAATTATTTGTCTAATAAAGGACACTTTCCTAATTCATGACTCCATGGAATACTTTGTATGAAACTTCACTGGATCTGCAATGCTTGCGAACAGTTTGACACTGAAATAAATAAAAAAATCAGGTTATTTTTTTAGTTCAGAATTCTGTTAAAATTAAGTTCACATCTATAGAAATAGGTGACATAAAACAGTCACTAATGTAAGTTTCAGTAAAATCTTTCTCATCATTAGAAAATTATGTTGTGACCTTCCATGCTAGTTAATAGATGTGCTAAGAGATCTCTCAGCATTCATGTTGAGATTCTTGCAAAAGTGTATTTTACTTACTTAATGTTGATTGACTATATAATGTGAATTTAGTTGTGATATATAAAAGAAATGTATACGCTGTTTATCATCTAAAAGGTCTAGGTGACTAATATTGCCTTATATATAGGTATTATCTTGTCTTACCTAACAATTCTCAATGGCCAATACATGATTTTTAAAATGCATGATTTTTAAAATCCCACAGAATTTATTTTTCAAAAAACCAAATCATCAAAAGTCTTCCTAAAATTACTATGGGTATTCAAATGTTTACCCAAATAAGACAACTTTGTATATGTTTAACTCTAATGAGATCTTTGGAACAATCAAGTTCAATAATCAGGGTCGAGGCAGGAATCAAAATAGATTTGAATTTGTATCACTAAAATCCATGCTCTAAACTAAGAAGTTTGTGTTTGTTCTTCTTGGCAAGGTCCCTATTCTGCATAAAGAGCATTTCCAAGTTGTCAGTCAAAGCTGACTCTGGAGCTCGATTGATTTTAGGCAGATGGATACTGAGATTCAAAAGCATGGAACAGTTTGAGCCCTTCTATATCTTCACAATGTCTGTGATTCTCCTTCCTGACCCTTTTGATGAGAACTATGTAAGGCAAAGAGTTCAAACTTTAATTCCCACTGTTGGGGAAACATCACACAAAACTTCTTCCAAGATCCATGCATAGTGTTGACCTATAGGAGCTGCCAATTATACATGGGACAGAATACTAACCTGGTGATTTCCATCTGCCAGATGTATGGTTTTTAAGAATAGAATAGAATAGAATAGAATAGAATAGAATAGAATAGAATAGAATAGAATAGTACATAATAGAATAGAATAGAATAGAATACTTTATTGGCCGAGTGTGATTAGACACACAAGGAATTTATCTAGGTCTAAGTATTCTCAGTATACATAAAACAAGATACATTCGTCAGGAGTCGAGAATCATAAAGTACAACCCTTAATGATAATCATAGGGTACAATAAGCAATCAATCATACTAGAAAACAGTCAATATAAATCGTAGGTATACAAACGACAAAGTTACAGTCACAGTCACAAGTCGGAGGGGATGGGTGGTAAGGAGTGATGACAACATTAACAGTAATAGTTGTGCAGACTTTGTAATAGCTGAAAAGGGTTTGAGGGAATTATTTGTTTAGCAGTGTGATGGCTTTCAGAAAAAAAACTGTTCTTGTGTCTAGTTGTGAGCAATGCTCTATAGTGTCATTTTGAGGGAAGGTGTTTAAACAGTTTATGTCCGGGATGTGAGAGGTCTGTAAATATTTTCACAGCCCTCTTTTTGAGGGGGGGAATGGATAACAATGATGTGATGCAAGCATGTTGAAGGACAAAAGGTGTTTGGTAGGATAGATCATAATGAAAAGTCAGCTTGATAATAATACTCTCTGTTAATAAACCATGTCAATTTCCTGGATTGATCATCAAATCACGAGCAAAGCTCTGGCCACTTTTAAAATTATTCTGTGGTGTTCCAACATTTAAAAAAAAATTCTATACTTAAAAAACACAATGGGAAAATGATTACTGTTTAAAAGAAGTATAGCATCCTGATGGGCAGTTTATATTCAGTGCAACTCTTGTTTTTCCTGTCACTGGGCCAACACTGCAAACCCTACTTCTTCCTCTTTCCTTTACGGAAATGATTTCAAATTACTTATTTAATCATTCAGTCCTCTCTCCTTGTGTTCAGCAATATCAGATAAAGGAGAGAGGGTTGTTGTTAAAATTCAGCATCCTCTTCCTTGCATCTTTCACTATGGAAAATATTCTATTAATGATGAGATTTTCATCTGCTAGCATGCATGGATTTTTCCCCCCCCAAACATGCGTCTTCTCTTGAGCATTTGTAAACTAAGATTTATCAGAAAGACAAGTACAATAGTAGAAATGACAGAAATTTATTACAAAGGGGGATATCTACTGCTTACAATTCTAATAAGCATAATAAAGCTGGAAGTTTTTTACATACAGTAAAAGAAATCCAGTTCAAACCTGTACCTCCAAAAACTAGGGGCCCAACTTGTGATGAATCATATGTATGTAAGACTTAAAGAACAAAAAATATAGCACATTATCAGGTATAAAACACAGATTTTATATTTCCCTTGTTGGTGGGTTAGTAGGCAACATTATCTGCATTATCCACCATACATTTGAGGAATAAAAACCAATGAAAATACAAATCTAAGAAAAGAAGTCTCAGCTGTTAGGACACTGCATACAGGCTTGTGTGATACAAGACTTATTGACAGATTAGTTTTTTCCACTGGTAGTCATTTTGTACTGAAGCCATAGAAGTGATGAAAGATTCTCAGAAGGCATGCTAGTGATCATTAAACCAGAGACAATAAAGCCATGGTTCCACAGAAGCTGCCTGTATTATGATTCTCATCATCTGAAGTCCACACATCTGGGAGTTATCCAGCTTAGATGACATGGATCTAGGAGAAACACAGCCTAGGGATAGTACCTTGAAGACAAAGAAAAGTATTTAAATTGAAGTGTGTCATGAATGAAAATGTCTATAACTGATTGCAAAAATTCTACAATGCTCTTTCAAACAAAGTCCTCTTTTTTTGTGAAGGCAGAAACCCTTTAGCGTTGGTTTTAAAATCTAACCAAATTATCTCCATGATACTTGTTTAGCAGTTCTGATCAGATAAAGCAATCTAGCCTCATGTCGCTGAAAGTATCCTCTTGAAAGGCTTCCTGCTCTGGGTCTGCAGGAAAGCACCTCTTGTAAACATCGGAACTTACTGTGATGTATACATTGTAGGTCAGCCCTCTTAGTCAATGGTGGCAAAAAAATCAAGAAGAATTCTGGTAACCCTCTTTTTGACTACTCTCTCCACTTCTCTTCTCTCTATATATTTTGATTGCATCTCAAAAGATCCCTCTGTTAAAGTACTGAAGTTTGCAGACGGTGCAACAGTGATTGGTCTCATTCAAGATGATGAATCTGCATACAGATGGGAGGTTAAACAACTAGCCTTGTGGTGCGACTGGAACAATCTTGAACTAAATACACTCAAAATCGTAGAAATGGTGGTAGATTTTAGGAGAAACCCTCCTATATTACTACCTCTTATAATACTAGACAACACAGTATCAAGAGTAGAGACCTTCAAGTTTCTAGGTTCTATCATATCTCAAGACTTAGAATAGACACCTAACATCAAAAACATCATTAAAAAAGCACAACAAAGAATGTTCTTTCTGTGCCAATTCAGAAAGCTCAAACTGCCCAAGGAGCTGCTGATTCAGTTCTATAGGGGAATTATTTAGTCTGTCATCTGCACTTCCATAATGGTCTGGTTTGGCTCTGCAACCAAACAAGACAGACTTCAAAGGATAATTAGAACTGCAGAAAAAAACAATTGCTACCAACCTGCCTTCCATTGAGGACCTGTATACTGCATGAGTCAAAAAGAGAAAATATCTACAGACCCTCACATCCTGACATAAATTGTTTCAACTTCTACCCTCAAAATGACACTATATGGCACTGCATACCAGAACAACTAGACACAAGGACAGTTTTTTCCTGAATGCCATTACTCTGCTAAACAACTAATTCCCACAACTGTCAAACTGTTTACTGTATTACTATTATTCTTCTCATCCTTCTTATTACCTATCTCCTCCCACTTATGACTATAACCTTGCTTTTTGTATCTTTACAATTTATAGTTGTATTTGTTTCCTAGTACTTGATTGCTTATTTAGTAACCTACTATGACTATCACTAATTATTGTATCTTATGATTCTTGATGAATTTATTTGTTTTCTTTTTTTATATACACTGAGAGCATATGCAGCAAAGACAAATTCCTTGTGTGTCCAATCACAATTGCCAATAAAGAATTCTGTTCTATTCTATTCTATTCTATTCTATTCTATTCTATTCTATTCTATTCTATTCTATTCTATAGACAGCAGGTGGGGAATATCTAAAACGCAAAGATGCCTATTCCAGGATATGGTTCGTATATTGTTCAGCTTGATTGATTAATGGATGTCATCCTTTTGGTTTGGGAGAATATGAGTTTTAGCTTTCCTTAATCCTGAGCCTTGGTCTAATTCAGGACCCAAAATGTAAAGAGGAATTGATACTTTGCAGTTTCATACCACTTTTTATGATAGTTTTATTAGCTTTGTAACATCTTAGAAATAGATAACTTCTTGTTGTTTCTGGTTTGCTTTATTACAAATGCTAGCTTAGAGGACACAATGCTGTGCCTATGGTTCACAGGATATGGACATTTGGAAGAGGAATTAAAGATGGAAATGTATGGAAAACTGTTGTATTACTAAGTATAGAAGCCCTCTTTTGGGACTGCTCTCTAAGGTTTCTGCAGTGCTTCTTAGGCAGAATGTCCTATTACAAACCAGATGTTCATTTTGGGTTAGATACCTCTATTCTAACCAATGAAGTCTTTTTTTCAGACTGAATAAATGTTCTAAATCAGTGTAATGTGAGGAAGGATTGTGCATAATTTTCACATGTTTTGTCCTTTGCACTCTGAAGAATGATCCTTGAAGATCAGAAGGTTGGTTCAAGTTTAATATGGGAAGAATTATCTTTCAAATAATCCACATCCAGTTCTTAATATTTACCCATACATAACTAGGAAGACAGTCACTTACTACTGTCTGAATATAAAGTGACTTCCCAGACGACTGCTTTCCCTTTTGGAGTTGTGTTTTTAAGGAATTCTTGGCCCAGATTGATTGACATGGATTTCTAGAGTCCATCTGTTCTGAGATGGCTTTGTGGAAGAGCAGAGCTTGACTAGCGCATTCTGCTTGGGGAGCTTTCTTCCCCTTAGTTCTCTGTTCCCCCTGTCCTGTCCATTAACCACTAGCTTGCATAGCTAGTGGTTAATGGCAGGAGGATGATAAAGAGTAGCTTAATTAAGGCCACATTAGTGAAGGCAGTATAGCTGATATCTTGAATGGAAATGCAGCCAAAAGCAGAAGCATTTTAGTGAGTGATTCTGCAAAGATGAATTTAGGTCTTTCTTGGAAGAGACAGATACATTCTTTAGCATCTCCACCCAACTCTGCTATGTGTGTGGGCTTCTTTTCTGCAAATATTGGCATAAGTATCTAGTAGAGAAAGAAGTGAGAGATGGTGGGAGATGCTATTGGAGCAGGCATTCTGTTTCAGATATTATGAGTGGATTTGTATTATGTGTAGGCCATTTCGGCTAACTTTTTGTACAGGTTCCCAAGTATGGGCCAGCAACTGAAATTAAGTTGTAAATTATATCTTAGCTAAAGTCATCCTTTCTACATGAATTACCTGGTGTGTGAACTAGAACCGGGTGGTCTGTCCTCTTAACTTGTTCTTTATTTCTAACTCAAACAAAGACATGCATCTTAGTCAGCCCCAAGTTTGGCTCTAGATAGGAGTGAGGAATACACAATGAATTTTTAAAAAGCCTTTCCTGCTGTAATACACAAGGTTTATTCTGTGATTCTGTAACATTTAGACAACTGTAGCCTATTTTGTAAACCTCTTGACCTGTCAAAAGTCTACAAGAGAATAGTACTGCTTTGATGTTCATTTAGCTTTGATTTATAAGCAAACTACAAACTACTCAGAGCATGGTATCTTTTTTTAAAAAAAAATTATTATTAAACTTCTAAGCTGCCTAAAGTTGCCGAGGTAGCTTTAGGCAGCTTACAGTCATATAATTAAAATATGATATAAAACCTTAAAACAATAAATAAACATACCTTTAAAATTCAATTACATCTCGCCTGAAAACTACAAATTAATATATCGGGATGCTGCCTCTGACCAGTTTCATACTGACATATGTGGATGTATGAAGCAACACCTTAGAAATATAGGCTAGTTTTATTTCTTATTCTATCTCAAAGTACCTTTAGAGGCCTATAATTACATGATAGTTTAAGTTTGGGCTTGCTCATTGCTCCCTTCTTATTTAAAAACTGGGTTCCATGTACTGAGAATCAAATGGCTCCATTACCTATAGGTCATCTAATGTCTATCTGGATGTTATAACAAGGTCAACTGATCTTGATTGCCAGATCAGATGCTTCCCATGAATGCTGTCCTTAACTGTCCAGGAAGAAGTAGAGAAACCTACAAAAGTTATAGGACTTGCTATAGAGCCTTCTATAAATACAGAACAGATGCATTCATTCATTTGGGGGGAAAATAGCCAAAAGTCTGTTAAAAAGAATGAAAAGAAAAGAAAAGGCAAGACTGATGTACATATAGAGAAGGAGCTTGATTTCTATGTTCTTCATCAGGTAGATCTTCTGCATAGATATGACGTTTTTTAGTCTGACGTAAACTGTTAATTTACCTGTATCAAGTTATTTCTGCTGTTACCTAGTCCTGAGCAAGAGGCTGAGTTTCTTTTTTGGAAAAATAGAGAAAATAAGTGATTTTAGGAATTAGAATTCATCATCAGAATAAAGCTGAAGGACCTTGGAGGTCTTCTAGCCCAACTACCTGTTCAAGCAGGTGAGCCTATACCATTACAGACAAGTGATTGTCCAGTCTCTTCTTAAAAACCACCAGTGATGAAGCAGCTACAATTTCTGGAGGCAAGTTGTTCCATTGGTTAATTGGCCTCACAGTTTCTTCTTAGTTCCAGATTCTTCCCTCCTTGATTACTTTCCATCCATTGTTTCCTGTCCTACCTAAAGGTGTTTTTGGTAAAAAAGTTGACCCCCTCCTCTTTGTGGCAACCTCTCAAATACTGAAATACTGTTATTGTATCACCCCTAGTCCTTTTCTCTAGACTGGCCAAATCCAAATCCTGCAACCGTTCTTCATATGTTTTAGTCTCCAGGCCTTTAATAATCCTAGTTGCTCTTCTTTGCACTTTTTCTAAAGTCTGAACATCTTTGTAATGTGACCAAAATTAGATGCAGTATGCCAGGTGTGGTCTTACTAAAGCTTTATAAAGTGGTACTAATACTTCACGTGATTTTGATTCTATGCCTCTGTTTATACAACCAAGTTTGTATTAGCTGTTTTGTGTGCTGCCACACACTGCTGGCTATGTTTAAGTGATCGTCCACTGGGACTCCAAGGTCCCCCACACAGTTACTGTTTTTGAGCCAGATTTTGCCTTAGTCTGTACTTGTAGTTTTGCTTTTTCCTGCCTAAGTGTAAAACTTTGCTTTTCTCCACATTAAATTTCATGTTGTTGGATGAGGGTCCATTGTTCAAGTCTGTCAAGATCTTTTTGGATTCTGAGTTTGTCTTCTGGGTGTTGGGGTACTCTTGCCAGTTTAGTGTCATCTGCAAATTTGATGAGGTCCCCTTCTATTCCCACATCTAAGTCATTTATGAAGATATTGAAGAGTACTGAACCTAAGATGGAACCTTGTGGTTCCCACTGTTTACTTCCCTCCATGTAGATGTAATACCATTAAGGATAGTGCAGTTTGTCAGCCAATTACAAATCCATCGGGTGGTGATGTTGTCTATCCCACATTTTTCTAGCTTACCAAGAAGTTTTGAGGCCTCTTACCAGGGTGGATTTGATTTAAATCAAGTCATTAGTAAAAAGGCATGATTTAAATCAACTCTGTTTAAATCATAATTTTTAAAGAGCAACTGTCATCTCTGTTCCGCAGTAGTTCTAACCCTCCGTTGACTCACCGACAGTCTCGATATTGCAAAATATGCAACCTCATGCTATATAATTAAGCTCCGTTTCATGTGAATAAACTAAATTATAAATGTATCTTAAATAGAAAACTATCTTTAGATAGATTTTTACTCCAAAGACATTTTGTTAAAATAAATTTGATATTAAAGAAAATCCAATTTAAATTTTGAAAAATCAGGTTTAGCTAAAAAAAAATCTGACTTAAATAATATTTTTTAAAAAAAAATATCATTGATTTATATCCACCCTGCTTCTTACTTTTTAAAAAAGAAATTATTTGTTGGACAAATTTCTCTATGGTTTGGCTGGTCCCTTCTGCAGAACATTCAGAGATGCACTTTTATTCTAGATAGTAGAACACCGAAAAATCAAGACATCTAGCTCATTTTGTCCATGTGGTTAAAGCATCCTACTGGACTTGAGAGATGGAAGAAGAAGCTATCTTCCAGGAATATAGAGTTTATCATCTGTCTGGTTTCTGCACTGTGGGGTAAATACTAAATAACTATTAACCAGTTGCAGTACAGCAGAACATATTGGCTCATTAAGCCTTAGAACTTGAGGGTTCTTGGAATGTATGACTATTCTGTGCTGCCTGCTTCCTTTAGGTCATTGTGAGCTTGTAAACTTTTGCATAGTTCAAGCATGCAAGTAGACAGATGCATGAGTCACATATTCGGCAAGTAGATGAAATATTTTGGTTTCCTTATTGCAGCAATGTGTCAGAGTGGTCTTGCAACTCATGTACAGCTGGAGAAACCCAAGCCTTTTATGTTTGTTCTGATATATCTAGCTTGGTACAACTTGCCAAGGAGTACGAAGCTGGATGAATTCCATTCCTCAAGTTCCTGACTCTGTTCATCATACCAAGTGGTCTGCTTTTTCTTGGGCCTCTCTCTCTGAGTGGGGAAAATGTGCTGTGGTAAGGTTATTTGAAGAATCACCTAAACCAACAGCCAGGATGATGATATTGTATGGGCGTAGATTTCAGATCCCTGCCCTTCCAGAAGAATGAGGGAATGATCCATGACAGAAAAAAGCAGATGGAATGATTTATGCCTGTCTTGTTCAGCTGTCCCAAA
Organism: Toxicocalamus goodenoughensis; assembly: GCA_032468175.1. Taxonomy (NCBI): domain Eukaryota; kingdom Metazoa; phylum Chordata; class Lepidosauria; order Squamata; family Elapidae; genus Toxicocalamus; species Toxicocalamus goodenoughensis. The sequence goes on along the minus strand of JANHFN010001729.1, from coordinate 230,010 downwards.
GCTGAGTTCTGAAAACCAGGGAGGACTGCTGAGGTCAAATGGAAAACAGGATAAAAATACACTCCTTGCTGTTAAATAAGGCTGAAGTAAGGTGGGCATTTTCCAAGGAAGTTCATTGGCCGGATGGAAGAAGTGCCTCCCCCAGGTGCTCTACATAGCCTTATATGGGACATTTCCCCCATTTGTCTGGTAGCTTAGGAACTGGATGCAGAACTGCTGTTTACTGAGGATGGGATCATTTCTGAAAACCCTGATTAGAAACCTAATGCACTTGTTGAAGTTTGATTCCACCAGAACTATAAGGGGGAAGGCTGGAAAGAGTTTGGCTCTATAAAGCAGAGAAAGTTTATTCCAGGGTTGGAAATCTAGGCAGTAATCCATGCCAACTGCCTAAGTCATACAAGTCAAGTGTAATTGTAATGGGTTCAGCTTTTTGATCAAGGTGAGAGGCACAAGGGGAGGTGCTGAAGGCCAATAGAATCACCCTCTGACTTTATTTCTGCCAGATATTTTTGCTGTCCTTTAAAACTTGTTTTCATCGAGGGCTTAGCTCTTCTTTCCCAAACTGTTCATTTATATTATTTGGATTACTGCATATATAATTTTGGGCCAGATTGAACTTGATGGATGTTGTTCAGTTGAGGAAGGAAGGCCTACTTACCCAAATGCATGTCAACAAGTATATATGCATGCATGTGCGTACACACACACACACACACACACACACACACACACACACACACACACACACACACACACACACACACACACACAC
>JANHFN010001729.1:213932-225553 GCA_032468175.1 Toxicocalamus goodenoughensis | reverse complement strand
ATTTTTTTACTACCGGTTCTGTGGGTGTGGCTTGGTGGGCGTGGCAGGGGAAGGATATTGTAAAATCTCCAGTCAGAGGTGGTATTTGCTGGTTCTCTGAACTACTCCAAATTTCTGCTACCAGTTCTCCAGAACTGGTCAGAACCTGCTGAACAACCACCTCTGGATTATCGGAATGAGGTAAGCCAGTGTGACATCTTCAGAAAGATGACTCGGACAGGTGTCATAAAATGAGGCAAAATTCACTTAACAAATGTCTCACTTAACAACAGAAATGTTGGGCTCAATTGTGATCGTAATGTTGAGGACTACCTGTATAAAAAAAGAGAAAGAGCAATCAATTGGCCACAGAATGGCTTGCCATACGCTAAAGAGTTCTCTTGTAACTTGAGCAATTCTCCTTGCTATAAGTAAGTGGATCATAGGCTGGTTTGAATATTAAATATGTAAAACAGGCTTGTGTGCTTCTAGAATACGAAGCATATTCACATAATACCTACTTGCTGGTTACATATGACTAAATTTGACCTTTGTATGTGTGTGATTTTAAAATGTATTTTTTCAAGGTTTCTGTTACGTTATTTGAATAATGAGGATTTCTTAAGGCATATGCAATGAGCAGATTATTTGTGGGTGTATGTTTATAAATATGGGTTTTTACTATAAAGTAGCTGCTGGAACTTTGGTATCATTTCACTACTTATAGATAGATTGATGACTTTCGCTAGTCTGATGCCCTACAGATGTGTTAAAGTATGAATCCTATATTATCCTCTAGCCAGTGGGATGATAGATCCCAAAAACAATATATCAATAGCTTCTAGGGGGATAAAGCACAAAAAAAATCAGTTAGTTGACATTGCCACTACTTCTTGGTTTATGTATTGACTCATTAATTTCAGCCAATTTTGGCAAATAGCCAATGTTCAATTTTAAACATAGTTTACATTATTCAGCAGAACTTTGAAGAGAGTGTGCTTAGGACCACATGCAAAGTCAGGTTTCCTGAGAATTGTACATAAATAATAAAGAGTTTGGCATATTACTTTTCAAGAATGTCAATGAAAAACAGTGGACTTAGAGGTCAAGGAAACCACCGAACTGGTTTGCAAGATAAGTCAGTTTTTATTCCCTCAGATTCGAGCAGCCACAAAATTTGCTTGAGTTTAATTTTCTCCTGAAATTAACAGAGGTGCATGTACTTTTTATTTTGCTACATTAGTTAGGTGCATAAAAATAAACAAAGGTAATGTTGAACAAGTGGATATGCCAATGATGAAGTAAACCAGAGTGCATGACGAAAATTTCAGATTATTTTGATTGCCTGGAATGAAAGGCAATCTGGTGATTTGACATTCTGAACCTTACTTCTCTCCCCTCCCAAGTATGGAGTTCAGAACAGTTGCCTTATCTTTAAAAAAGGTCTGAATTACTTACACACAGCTATGCGCTTTCTACAAATTAAGTGTGTTAATACAGTTAATATCTAAGAATTGTCTTCCAGATCCTCAGGAAATGCTTCATTGTTTGCTGTTGCTAAATTTCAAGGTTTGAGCCAACGTCTGTTGTATAATTGTTTCCTTAAGAGTTATGGGAGTTTGGAGGTTGTTTGCAGCTTCAGCAGTCACTGATGGCCCTGTCAAAAGGTGTAAAGAGGAAGTTTGTCTGCAACAACTTCTGCCTTGAGTGTGGTCTTAAAATAGAAAACCGGAAATGGTTAGAGCTGTTTCTGCAGTAAGGCCCACCCATGATGAGAAAGGAAACTTTTAGTCTTCAAAAAAATCACTAGTAGAATCATTGGTATAAATATAGGTGAAGTATTTTGAATGGACATATGATCAGATGTTTTCAAAACATCCACTGTGATCACTATCACTTCAATTATATTTTTGATGATTAAAATGTTACATGGATTGAAATTTATTAGGCCACATTTTGATTTTGAAAGTCTAATGCAATAATGACTTCTGTAGCATTCTGTACATAGTAATTCCCAGTGAGATAAGGAGTTAAACTTCTAATAAAAGTATTTAAAAAGTGCGATATTGCTTCACCTTCACGAGAGAAGCAAAGTTTGTTTGTCTGTAGCATATAATTCTGGGGCAGTGTGCAGTTGAACATTGTCATATTTTTAGACCTCCTAGCCTCTATCAAAGTCATAGGAAATCTGCTATTTACTCTTCCCATATTTGGCTTTATCCCCCGCTCCCCTTTTGCATAGAAAATTAACTTTCATGACTAACACACCAACCATTCAAACTGTTTTTATCTTTTTTGATCCCCTTCATAGGATTGCAGGGTGATTGACACTCCCAGCAACCAAGGAAAGAGTGCCCCACTTTCATCATTTCAATCGATGAATCAGTTTATTACAGTATTAGACTAGAGACCAGAACAAATAAAAACATTCAGTTAATGTACAATTAAAAATTCTAGTATAAAATAATAAATAACAACTAAAATCTATAATAAAATCCAGTCTGTCAATTATACATGGTCTAACTATACTAAAATTACAATCCATAAACTGTGTGGCCTGTTGTAAGTTCAGTGCTAAAAGGGAAAAGACTAAGCAAGGCAAAGGGTTAGTAAGTTCTTTCCACAAAACAGAGGGAACTAGTTCATTGGGGAAGTGTTACTTTTATCCCAAATAAGACTATTCTAGCCTCGGTCTTATCTCTTTTGGATACATTGGCAGGGTCAATTAGTTGGGATTAAATGGGTATCTCCCTGATCCAGTTAGGCATGTTGTGCAAAGGGCCAGTAATTCTTCTCCTCAATTGCTATCCAATGGCAGGCATCCTAAGTAGAGGCTGCTTACTGCAGTTTCCAAACTTGGCATCCCCTAAATGGCTTGAAATACAGGGAGTCCTAGACTTAAACCATTTGTTTAGTGACCATTCGAAATTACAGTGGCACTGAAAAATAGTGACTTCTGACCATTTTTCACATTTGCAGCCGTTGCAGTTTCCTTGTGATCACATGATCAAAATTCAGATATTTGTATTTATAGTGGTGGCAGGGTCCCGGGGGTCATGTGATCATCTTTTGCAACCTTCGACAAGCCAAATCATTAGGGAAGCCAGATTCACTTAACAGCTGTGTCACTAATTTATCAACTGCAGTAATTCACTTAATAACTGTGGCAAGAAAGATTGTAAAATGAGGCAAAATTCACCTAGCAACTATCTTGTTTAATAATGGAAATTATGGGCTCAATTGTGGTCAGAAATAGAGGACTACAATTATGGTCTTAAGTTTCCCCCCACCCCACCAATAGTCCAGTAAGCATGCCAGTTAGCAGGTTGCAGTCCAATCTAGGTAAGAGAAGCTTGATCGAGTGAGATATATGTCCTCAAGTATTTGCTTATAGCTTTCTTTCAATCAGAAAATTGAAATTATACAGTTTCTTTAGGAAGAATTACAACAACTGAACCATTTCCCACCATTTCCCAATACACCTCAAAGTACTTAGTTTGTTTTTTCTAACTGCCTTTCCAGTGTTTGGCAAAAAGGTAGGGTTTCCTCCCTCACCCTAATATCAGTGAAACTTGCCGCTTATTAATTATGTAAAAATCTCCTGATTTCTTTTTCTGGTGAGAATTGACTTTTACACATTACTTTGTGAACATCTGGAAAATTGCTTGCTACTCAGGATGAATAACAAATAAATTTGTTGGGAAGGCTAAAAAAAATCATCAGTGGGTGGAAGTACCTGGGCACCTTATCCCACATCTTGGTTTACAAATTTCTAACTTTTTATAGCCACAAAATACTTCATTGTTTTTTTAATAAAATCCCCAGTTATTTTTAAAAAAAACCCAGGACAGGGAAAGTACCATAAATGTACAATATGGAAGGAAGTGGGGAAGTTGGCTATTGAGCTGCATACAGAGCTGTGCTGTCAAAAATGAATGAGCCCAGAACAACATCTAAATGAGATTAATTTTAAATTTAATAAATGCAGTTAATGAATTAGATTATTATTTTTGTCACATTAAAAATTGTACTTTGATAGCAACATCCAAAGGAGCTTGGAAGGAATAACAATTTTCAGGGAACTGAATGAAACCTTCAGACTGCTACATGTCTATCCCTGTTTTATGCATTCATTGTATGAGTCTCTGAATACTAATGTCTCAAAAATATCCTGAAAGTTTGCACTGATTTTGTTTCACAGGGTATACATAGTTACTACTTCTCTAGAAATCTTTATGCACATGTCTTGTCACTTGAATTGTTGTATGTATTTAAGAGGAAAGTGTTAGCACATTTTGGAACAACCACTAGTATGAATCCACCCACATTTCAAAAGATTGTTGTGGTGGCACTTCTTGTTTTGCAGCTGAGGAGAAATGAATGACATTATCTGTGCTTGTCCTCATTGGGTTCATTCTCAAGGATGAATGCATGAATTCCATGGTGTAGCCCAGCCTGTATGGTTTGGAGAGGCCAGCTGATGTGAGGCTATGGAATAACTAAAAAAGAAAGCATTTTACAAGGTTGGCTTTAATATTAAGCTCTGAGTCCAAAGGTGCTGGATAATTGCTCAAAACTGGGCCAAATAAATTGGAGTGTGAAAAATATGGCAGGGGGACAAAGCCACTAAATCCATGTGGCTTTTGGCAGGCTTGAGGTGCCTTCTTCCAAAGAGCTTCAGGATGAAATTGGTCAGGGAGAGCTTATGACAAGAGAATTTCCATATCAGAAGACTTTGGAGGACATTTTGAAGATATTATCAGATATTGCGGGTATGATAATATCTGGCTTGACTGCTGGCTTCAAACATGTTAGGAGATCTGTAGTTTCAGGGCAAGGGGGAAGAGACAACACATTCCACTTTCTAATCCTTTCAAATATTTGCAGGTATTGTCAACACTGGTGAGGCAGGTAAAGCAAGTCTATTTTAGGTATGTTTCTACATGATGGAAATTGGCAGGTTTAAATGGCCTATTGCAGACATCTGGCTGGGTAGATAAATCCTGTAATATAAATGATCAGCTTATTGTTGTTTGGCTGTCTGAATTTTTTCTCATGAGTTTCCTTATGCCCTGTATATCATACCGAGGTAAGCGAGACCTTCTTGATTTATGGCAACCTCAGAGTGTTATATTCAGAATCTTGTCATGCTATATTTTCTACTGCCAGATCTTCACAATGTCATTTCCTATGGTTACCTTGGAAGCCATTTCAACATCATTTCCTGTGTTTGAAAGATAGGGTGGATCTATACAACTGTATTTACAGTTACAGGACAACTATCCCACAGGTATCAGTCTGTTCAGGATCTTAGATAATAACCCCTGTTCTGCCTGCCAGAATCCTGAATAACAATGGTTTGTGCTACAGATGGCTGGCCTCACAAGATTTAGTGGTATGTCACATATTCTAGGACAGTCTTCCCCTAATCTGATGCAGATATATTGATTCCAAATTCCTATAATAGTCATATGATAATGCTACTTAACAGGATTGTAGTTCAGCTCATATAGAAGGTGGCTCATCAGGAAGGCTGTTTTAGGCCTGAGAACCCTAGTGTAAAAAGTGCATTGCACCCAGACAAGTTTCAAGTTTTATCCCCTGAATTTTTCAGCAAAGGAATGGACAACGCTGCAGCCTCCAATATGTTTTGGGGGAAAATGCTCTGGAGGGTGATGATGCTGAAGAATTGGGGTAGGGGTGGGCTGTAGCTGCAGAAGGAAAATAAAATTTTATTTCATGCACTTGGGTGAGTGTGGATGTAGTTTTGAACACTGAACTGTTGTGGGAAGCAAACCATTTCATCCTTCACTCTTCCATGCAGCAGTCCATAACCTCTGTCTTACACCATCATATTATTTTGCAGAAGCAGTAGAGGAGCTGAGGCCATGCTGAGTGAAACCGAGACCTCCGTTCACCTAGCTCTCCAAAAAGCGTGGCTACAATTAAGCTTGCAATCAACTCCTTTAAACACTGTCCAGATATGGAAAACCCAGGTTTGTGCTTGGTATGAAAAAGCATGAGAGTCTAATTAGGAAGAATGAAATGGTTTCAGTTTTCTTTTGCTATCCCTCTCCTGTTGAGAAAAAAGAAAAGAAAATATACGAGAGGACAGGTCTCTGCTGCTTCCTCCCCAGCAGAGGTTCCTAGATAGCCAGGCTATTAACTCCATTCCCATCCACAGTTGCCGATTCCATCACAAGTGCTCATATGCTCATTAAACACAAGGAACACCCAAACAAAGAGTCTTAGGGTGCCTTGAAATTAATAGCAATAGCACTTAGACTTATATACCACTTCACAGTGCTTTACAGTCTTCTCTAAGCAGTTTACAGAAGCAGCATATTGCCCCCAACTATCTGGGTCCACATTTTACCAGAAGCATGGAATGCTGAGTCAACCTTGAGCCGGTGAGACCTGAACTGCCAAACTGCTGGCAACCAGTGATCAACAGAAGTAGCCTGCAGTACTGCATTCTAACTCACTGTACCACCACAGCTCTTAAGCATTATTTATCCTTAAAGACTTCATGAGAAAACTACTATAGCTTTGATTAGGCTCAGTTATTATAAAAAAGAAATGTTGTAATTTTGTTTCCTCTTTATGGAATGGCTGATAGTAATTGCTGATGAGTTGTTTAAATTAAAAAAAAACATATCAGAGATGCTTTTTTACAAATTAAATTGTTTACACATGGTACCCTTCACGTTTGTCAGTAGTACCCAGGAAAGTAAGTGTGAATGGAAAATACTGCTAAAAAATAAACATGGATATTTTGATTTTATAAAAAAAATCGATATTCTACAATATTGATCTACTTGTCATAAGTCTGGTGCTGCTTAACTTAGCTTATATATCTCAAACAGGGGCTAACAATACTAGTGGTATATAACTAGGATTTTGCCTTTGATGATGGGGTTATGTAAATATAAATTTACATAAGTTTGTATGAAACTAAAAAATTAGAAATCACTGAACCTCATGTTGATTTCCTCTTTTGCTTTAAGAGGTTGAGTCAGACTTTCTCCGAAGTGTGCATGCCCTTCTCCGGGAACTTGATGGCCATCATCCAGCCTTCCAAAGTGAGAGAGGTAAGATCACTATAGATAGCCAGCTTTCCAAGAGATTGGTTATTGTGTGCTTACATTTCCATTCTGTCAAGCACGGGTAATCAGGAAGTTCAACCAGTTCAAATGAATATAAAGATCTATAACAAGCTTAAACTCTCTTCAAGAATCTGAACTATTAACTAATGTATTAACTATTAGTGGTAGATAAGATTAGTGGTAGATAAGTGGTAGATTAGGAAATTAGTGGTAGATAAGAACCAATGGAATTCAAGGTGGGCTGGACTTAGATCTGTTGTGGCATGAAGGGACTCGAGACTGAAGACACATTTGACCCCTCCCTCAGGCTCAGCTTGGTCATCTCCTACATGTTCTGCCTACATAAGCTAGAGGAAGGAAAGCTTGACTCTCCATGCTAGGATGTCATTCACTTGGGATTTGTTTCTGGATACCTTACTTGGTGAGATACTTGCTCAAAAGATGAAGTAGTTAATCTGATCCTAGAGGACAAATTTCTGCCCATTAAATTTTTCCTCATTATCAATATAACTACGGAGAAGAAGCAATCACTCATTGTCAAAGAGCATGCTTTGTAAAGATGAAATTTCCATTTATTATCTCTAGTTCAGAGAGTTCAGGCAGTAAGATAGCAGAAAGAGCTTTGCCTAAAGAAAAGAGAACTGCCAAATGGCTGGGTAGAACATTGATCAAATCCATTGTGTGGATTCCCAATTGGTTTGGCTTAATGTATGCTAGGAATAATTAACCCACATCGGCTATGTTCACACAACATGCTTAAGTGAATTACAAGCATATCATTTAGGTTGAAAGTTTATTTCAACCTAAAGTAGCTTTAAAGTTATCTGAGGACAAATTGACTTTCCCTGGTAAGCTGTATCCTATGAATAGAGAACAGATGGTTATCATAGAGTTAACTCTGCTTATCACTCACCCAGAAATGAAAGTGTGGAGCAAAACCAGGGCTTCTCTAGGAAATAATTTACTTCATTATTTTCATCTCATAGCCAAATAAGGCACAAAAAAGACATGAGAATAGCTAAGTTCTGTCTTCTATGCTTCTGATTCCAGTTGTTGAGCCTTGAGGAATTTGTTCCCAGGCTTTTCAGAGGAAAGTTAAAAAGCAGTTAGTGACAATCTCATTAGTTGCTATGAAGATAACCACTTTTCATCTTTGGTCATAAATTCACAGTGGTGATATATTTGTTAGGATTAGTTGTGTTATGTGAAGATAACTGCAACAAAACTTTAATGACAGATCATGGTGAGTTCCAGCCAGTGTTAATATCTATTTTTCTTTTCTTCCTGAAGTACTGAAGTTAAATGAAGGCAATATAATGTCCCAAAGGTACTTTTGGAAAGGCAACTGGACTTTCTTGCTTTTTTTTTTAATGTTTCACCTCTCATCCAAGAAGCTTCTTCAGTTCTTGGATGAGAAGCGAAACATTTTCAAGGAAAAAAAATCAAGAAAGTCTAGTTGCCTTTTGAAAAGTACCATTGAAACAACTGTGACCTGAATGATTGAGAATCTTTATAAACAAAAGACAAAGTTAATGTTTTTGTTCAGGTTTTTTTAATGCAATACTACAACTTTTAAAAAACATATTGGAAGCAAATTTCTATCCTAGGTGGAAATGAATACCTCAGTTTTAAGGACTGGAAATAATTATTAATATGTTTAATTGATCGCATGGATGACCCCTTACATGTAAAACATACTGAAAGACACCTACATCCTGAGAGCTTTTTCTGAACATATTACAATCCAGCCTTCCTTCTCCTATGAATTCCATTCTTTTATATATTGTATCCTTGGATAAATATTAAATAAAACATTAATAGATACTCTTATTTTGATCTCACAGGGATGCTAAGATGGACCTTGCACAAGAAAATTGACCGGAATCCCCAAAATGGAATCCTCTGGATTAAAATTTTGGTGAAAGAACTTGAAAGAGTAAGAATGTGAACTACCGTGATGTAATAGTAAATTGGATTAGGATCATGGAGATTTAGATCAAGTCCACCTTCAGCCATGGAAACTCAGTGGGTGACTTTGTTATTCAGTGGCTCTCTTGTAATCCAACCTACCTTAGTAGGTGGTTGTTTTGGAAATAAAATAAATTGAGATTCTCATGTAAGATGCCTTGATTTCCTGAAGAAAAAGTGGAATGTACAATCAAGTAAATAGGCAAGTGACTTTAATTTAGTCTTGGTAATCCAGACAGACTTGATCATTAATATAAAACTATGTTTTATTGTCAATCCTTACTTTTTTGGATTTAGAAAGAATGAAATTGGTTTTCTGTCAGGGATTTGGGAATTATAGCCTCAGGGAGATGTTAGCAATGCTGTCTTCTTTTGCAGCTGACACATAGGGATATCTTCTTTGGGGTCTTTGGTGCTTTTTGAGCTTGGTGCTTTTCTTGTGCTGATATTTCGATTCCAAACTAGGTAACATCATAAGTGCCAGTTATTGACAGCTGGAGCAGAAGTGAACAACTCTTGACCTGGGAACATATGCAGCCACTCCTCTAAAATTGCACTGTTACAAATTGTGAAAATTCATCCCACAGAATGTTTTTTGATCCATTATTCCAAAAAGAAATGACAAAGAGGTCTAACCTAAATCAGACTGAGCAAATTTATCTTACTTTCAAAATCTCACAAGTAATAATTAAGGAGACAAACATTTTGGTCTTATCTTTTATCTTATCCAACAAAGTTCCTAAAAATATTAAGTAGCCCTTGGCTAAAAAGAAAAGAAAAGAAAAGGATGTCTGCATTGCTCTAGATTAAAGTGTCACCTATTCCTTTCTTGAAAGAAGCAAAACAAGACATGCTGCTTGCCAAATCCCAGTGTAAAAGCAATTTTGCACTCTTCCAAGGTCAAGAATTCATAGCATCAACATCTAATTTACAGGTCCATTTTCTTTTGAACTGCTTTATCTCAGTTTATCACACCTCCCATGGCCTCTGCAGGGTTGACAATGTTCCTTTAGTTGTCTCTTCTATCTTGCTGATTTTGCTCCTTTTCATTCCTAGCCTTTAAGAGTAAAGGATCTTTAGTCTGGCTAAAGACAGATAATATTGATATTGTTTTCCCAGAATTCTGGCAGGCTCATTTGAATATACAGTACATTCATTTCACAGTTCCTACTGAAGTGTTTTTGTAAAAATTCAAAATGTAATGTCAGTGGGAAAAACATATATTAAGAGCAACTCTGTCTTTTGGCATACTATCATTTTTTTAAAAACCCTTTGTTTTCAGTAAATCCTTTCATATGTTTTATGATTTAAAAAAAAACTTTTATTTTAGTTTTCTAGGACCTTTTTAAAAAATACTACTCAATTTATTAGCTTATTCTCCTTTGGTTGTGGGATACATGTTTAGCTCCTTCAAACTTCCCTTTAAATTACACATTCCTATAGCTTTCAACCCTTCACCACCTTTTTTTCAGAATGTATCAGAAGAAGGAAGAGACTAGTTATTAAACAGCAAAGCACAAGCTGGGGGGTGTCTCAGATTTACTTATAGTAGTTATGTATTCTTTCAGAAGTGCTCTGGCTGGCTGCCTTCCTCTCTCCTGTGATTTTATTTTGGAAAACTTTGCCTCTCTTCTTTAGAAAACAATTCAATATTTAGCATATATTTAACATAGCTATCTGCTTTTTCCAGGCAGAAAGATGTAACCATCAGAAACACATCATCCCCCTAGTTCACACACTGATGTATACGCTAATCAAAGTAAGAACCTTATTTCTTCAGCACTGGGATTAACAGGTTGCAATGCTCTGATAATAGGCATTCTTTTGCACACTGGGACTCCATATCCATTTCAAAGGGAGGAATTTATAAAGAATAGTTTGCTGTATTGGTATGTATATGCTATGCTCATCACTAAGAAGAGAGCTAGTCTGGTGTTGTGGTTAAGGCATCAGGCTAGAAACTGGGAGACTGCAAGTTCTAGTCCTGTGCAACAGAAATTCTTACACCTCTGAGGATTAAATGTGTTCCCTCTGAAGGGACAGTGACTTTAGGTCACACACTGTCAGCCCTAGAAGAAGGTGATGGCAAACCACTCTCAAAAAACCTTGTCAAGTAAACTGCAGGAAGTTGTCCAGGCAGTCTCCAGGAGCCAACACTGATTCAAAGGCACATTTGTGTGCATACGCACAGATTAAGAATGCAGGGACTCTGATCTTAAGACAGGAAGCAGAGCTTTGTAAAGATGCAATAGATACTTTCATAATCTGCTTGCCTTGAGGGATACAGATAATAGGATGCAGTATATTTATGAATGGCCATGCTGGTCCCTACTGTGCACTGAACTGTTTATTATATCAAGGAGAAAACAAAACAAACAACACTGATTCTATGATGGTATTTAGATTATCAGTACTGAAGACTACTTATAAGTGGGGATTCTATAACCCTATCATAGCCCTGCAATCTGCTTTCTACTCGTGTTTAACATAACTACGCACAGTCACCCACGCTCTCGTCACATCCCGATTGGACTACTGCAACTCTCTCTACATGGGGTTGCCTTTGGG
>JANHFN010001729.1:200083-213389 GCA_032468175.1 Toxicocalamus goodenoughensis | reverse complement strand
TCCTTTATTCTTAAATTGCTGTACACCGCCCCGAGTCCTCCGGGAGAGGGGCGGTATAGAAATTTAATAAATAATAAATAATAACTAGTACCTGTAGCAGAAATTCTTACATCTCTACGCATTAAATGTGTTTCAAATGAAGAAACTTCTGCTTGGACATTTACTGGCTTTCCCTCCCCCCCCCAGGTGCCTTGCTTACCTGATGACCTATATGAGAGAGTCTATGATTTCTTCAAGAAGTTGCTTACTTTGCCCAAGCCTTTTTGCACTATTGGTTTGGATTATGCTTGCCAACTGAAACTAGAACGGGCAATCCCAGGTAGGCTAGCTTTATTTATTTTAGTTTGTTATATTTGTTATGATATAATGGCTATTTATCAACAAATACATAAAATTAGCATCAAAAGGAAAGGGATCAGAAAATATGGGAGAATTATGATGGACTATCCTTTATATATGCAGTGATGCATGGACCTCTCCCCAAGAATGTTTCATGAATAATTCAGGAAGAATTATGCACAATAAAAGGCTTAACTGTAAGCATATTTCATGCTTTTGTTAAGACTGCTTTGAAATTATTCACTGTTCAAGCTGTCCAGTAGCTTCTGGTGGCAGTTTTGAGATTTATTCCCTTAACAAATTGATTATTAGAATTAAAATCAGACCATGGACATTTGCATTTTATTGCTGTGTATGTATTTATTAACTAGGAATATTATACCAAAGGAAAGTCTCTGCAGAACAAGGCCTCAAAAATGACTCATTCCCTTATCAGGATAAGTAAGTATGCCACTTCTCATGTCCCTTTTGTGCCTATATCTATCCTTTGTATCGCATGATGAGGCAGTGGATTCAAAAGTATATGAAAACGATGGGTGCTGTATGGTCATTTGGCTGAAAGAAGTTTTCCAAGTTGTTTATTCCCAGGTTTTTAAGTATGCTTTGTATGTGTGTGATGTTACATGTTTGTTGCAGAAGAACATCAGCCTGCTCCTTTAAGATAGCTTTTGCTTGATTTCTATTTAAGTTAAGCTTTGTTAAATTGTAAATAGATTTATATTTTTTTGTTCAGAGTTCTTTTTCCTTATACTGCTATCTAGTTGAAAAGCTTGTTATTAAATTTGTGATAAAAAGTCCACATGAAAATAAATTGTTAGAGCAAAAGATCAATTGTCTACTACACCAAGATGAAATCATTAATACTGAAGGGACATTAACATTACTGAATCTGGAACATTGTAGATTTAAGCATGGAACTGATTGTTTACAGAGCCCTTTAGTTTCCCATACAGACTCTTGGATTCACTTTCATATCTACAGCTAATAAATTCTGCTTATGTAATATATATTAACTCTTCATTTCCTTAGGATTTTCATGTTTGTTGATCCAGATTTGCTCTCTGGGGCTGTATGCCAAGCACTAGTTGATGAAATCAAGGCTGCTCAAATGTTCCAGTGTACCAGGTCCTGCATGATCTATGTGATAGCACATGCTTTCCAAACAGGGCTGAAGGAACATTGTGATATGAGGAACTTGCATGAAGCATTTCAGGTATTGTGAAGAAACAAGGAAGTGTTGGTTTTGCAGATTAATGATTGAATGAATGAAATAACTAAAACTCCTTAAAATAACAGTTTCACTCTAAATAGTATAGATGGAGATTTTTAACTTCCTTCTTAGAGTACTGCATCAAGATCGGCTTTCATTTTCAGTTCATAAATAGATACATGCGTACTGCTCAAGGTTGCCCAAGAAAAGCCCAGAATTCCCTTACTTTTTTGGACATCAACTCACATAATTTTCAATAGGCTGTGACCTGTTGAAGTTGAAGACTAACATACATGGAAGCTTTCTGCTTTTTAAAGAAAAAGAAATATATTGGAATACATAGAAATAAAATATTACTTTTTTTTCTTAAGGTAAAAAAAAGTTGTACTGGGAAATAGAAACAAAGCCAGTAATCCTACAGATAAAAGACTAATTCTTGGAAATGTGCTTATTTTCTTGCAAACGTTTAGCCCAAGTAAAAGCTTTGTTGGTATTTAGCTACCAATCTGATAAATATGGTGTACTCTAGATTTCCTGAAGCTAAACTTCACAGTAATAAAAATGAGCTGCATTGCAAAAGGTTTAGGTTGTCTGCTTTCCTGTGAACATTTTGTGAAATAAGCATTTTTATAACTCCAAGCTGGAACTATTTTCTGTAAGTGTTTATAATAACTGAGAAAAGCAGAGAATTAGATGAGTTATGGCTTATTGATATGCCTGAGAGTTTGATATCACATTGCATAAAATGTAGCAGGTTTTTCATTATTAAGTTGTTCTAAAATATGGAGTTACCAGATTAAAAATGTTCCCAACTTTTCTTGAACAAGCCTCAATAAATAACAGGGCAATCTATATATATATCAAAGCAAAATACTACCATCACAAAATCTCCAGAACCGTAAAGCCTACTAACTTGAAATTTGGCCTGTATGTTCCTCTTGACTTCTAGGTGCTCACTAAGAAAGGATTTTTCAAAATGACCATCAGAGCATTAGAGCATTAGTATTTCCTGTATTATTATTAACACGCTCTGATGCTAAGGAGTTCTACTTCCCCTCCCCACCTGAAAAAAAATATGTTCCAAATGCAAAACACAAGCAGAGGATAGGACTTTCGGTTTCACTTTTAGTTCCACAGCAGCAACCAGCTTTACTACAGAACAATTGAGCTAAGCCACGCCTAGGCTCCTTGCTGTCTCCTTGCTCACACAGCAAATATTGTTTCAGTTTCCAAACACATGAAAGAACACTAGCCAGATGAATACCAATGGATGCTGATAGGCAGAGGCAGAATTTTCTTTTCCTCCCCCAAAACTAAGCCTGACCACATAGTTTCGTGGTGAAGCATGGGTATCGAGCTAGTCCTAAATATAGTTAAGGAAAATAATGAAAAGTGAATCCATTACACCTTCCAAAGCCATGTTGACTTAAAGTGAAGATTGTCCTTAATGGGAATTTAGTTTTTCTGAATCCATCACATCCCTTCACATTTGGGGAAAATATTGCTTTCTATTTTAGATGGTGAAATTGAGAAGTCCAGTGCTGTCCCCATTTCCAGAGATCATATGAGTTTTGAATCCAGTATCTCTCTAACTTTTCTTATCCTCTAAACACACTGTTGGTGTTTGTAGGCTATATAAACTAGCACCTTCTGGATTATTTGGGGCAGGCAGACCCAGTTTCATCAGTATCAGACCATAATAATTGCAAAATGACATGCATGTAATGATACTATCACACAAATGCAGCAATTATGTACTTGCATCACAATAGTTGCAGGACTCATGGTATTTTCATAATGTCATCACTCATGAGCCATTATTTGCCTCTCCTGCATACACCCATATGCAACATGTTCTCACTAGAATAATTCATTTGGCAATTGGGAAAATCTCTGCCCCATCCTAAACTCCTCATCCAACAAATTCATTTTTTTTACAGATAAAAATCTTCCTGTAATTTGGAGTCACAGGTTTTATGTGCCCTCCTGAGTCTCACTACACTGTGCTCTGAATTAAAGTAACTCTAAAACACGATTCTCCATCCTCTGCTTAAGCACATCCAAAGAAGGAAATTGGTTTTTCTGTTGAGCTGATTTTTCTGCTAGGAAATATTTTAGAGCATTCAATTAGGAATCTGACTTTCTCTAAGTTATATCCATACTTATGTATCTTGTGTGTCATGTATGGAACAATGTGAGACAATGAATAAGACACATATCACATATTCTATGTGATACCTTTCAGGTAATTGAAGAATGGTATTTATGCTCCAAGCTTTTTTTTCCCAACAGTAAACATATTTATCTTTATCCATAGGAATTAGTTTCTAGTCCTTTGATCATCCTAAATATCCTTCTCTGAACTTGTTCTAGTTTCTCTGAATCCTTCTTAAAGTGTGATACCCAGAAATGGATGAGGGGGGGGGGGAGGTCTGACTAAAGCAGATGGAATTGGAATAATTATTAATTATTTTCTATTATTTGTAAATTGTATTTCTAGGGATGCAGCATAAAATTTCATTTGCCATTTTGGTAACTACATCACATCGCTACCGGTAATTCATATTTAACTTCCAACCCAATGTTATTTAATCTCTTTCACAAGTATCATTTATGTTTCTAATAGAATTTACTTTTATGGGATTATCCTTGCCAAACTGCAAAAATAATATTATGAAGCATTGATCATAATAAAATTCCATTAAGGATTGTACATATTAATTGAAAACTGACTGGTTATATTATTAATGCATCTTAAAATCTCCTAAATGCTTGTATTCAGTGATGTACTTATCAAAAATGAACCTGTCCCTTTAACCTGTCCCTTCAGATTTTGTTTGAAATAGGCTTCTGTCTTTAATGCCAATAAGAACTATGAAACTTCAATATTACTTTGGAGTAAGCTCTATTAAAATTAGTGGAAATTAGTTTTGAAACAATGTGGATAGGATTTGCATTTCAACAAGCCATAATTAAAACAAGGAGCTGTTTATTATTTAACATGAGTTGACAAAGAGAAGCTTACAAAATATTCAGACATTGATAACCCTAGTTCAGGAGTGTCAAACTCACATCATCACAGTGGTGTCATGTGACATATCGGGACTTTCTCCCCTTTGCTAAACCAGGCAGGGGCATGGCCAGCACATGACACATCCGGCCCTTGGGTTGCGAGTTTGACAGCCCTGCATTAGTTTAAAAAAATTTTTTTTCATCAGCATATTGCTAGGAGACAAAATGAAAAATCCCAGTTATCAAATTACTTCCAGAAATTGGTCAGTTGTATGAGGTATTCCATGTTTACACTTTCATGGTGAAAAAAACAGTTTCCCACTTAAACAAAACTGAGTATTATGACAGTAACAGTAGATCTATATAAACATCTGCTTACTTGATGATTGAATAAAGCTGAATTCATTCTGCAAGCCATGAATGTCATTCTAGGAGTTCGTAAAACCTAATTACATCTTTGTCCTTTGATAGGCAAAGCCCTTAGATGAGATTGAACACTGTTTCCAAGAAGTGATGGCAGCAACTGAACATGCAGTTGAAGAAATGAATGTGGAATATAGTCAATATGTTGAGGCCCTGGAGAACATCTACAGTACATTGCTGAGTTCTTCAGAGAGAAGTAAGTGCAGCATTCTGGAACTTGGAAGAAGTAGGTCTTGGTCCCTGAGTTGTTTTTGGGAAGGAGATTTGGGAACTTGTGATACCTTCTTCTGTATGCTTTATTTTTCCCAGTATGTGCCACAGGATGAATATATCCAATCTCTTCCTTATGTGGAGCTTTACAGACCTTGGCAGCAACAAGCAACAGTGTCAAAATTAGTCCCATAAGAACTGTATTAGGTTTTTTTTAAGAAAAAGAAAGCTAAAGCAGCAAAATGCCAATAACAAGTGGCTACAAATGATAACAAGGGGCAATTGAGTATGCATTCCTATCCCCAAATCTGAGTATATCTCTCTATATATAGAAAATCAGATTTTTCTGTGTGATTTTTATACGTGAACATTATTTTAAAGAAATAAATGTGAGGTTCCATAACCCACTGCAGACCAAACACCAGTCCTTCCAACATTCTCACAGACTAATTTTCACATTTCTCTGATCTCTTTCTAAGACTATATCAGACTGGCCGAAACTATAACCTGAAGTGACATATAAACAGCAAGATTTTTGTATTTTACAGGGGTGAAGTCTTCAGTAGACAAAAGTTCAGACATCCCTTTGCCCAACCCTAAAATCAGCTTCCACTTGTGGACTGATGAAGACCAACTTTGTAAGTATCTGAACTCTGACATGGGTTAGCTAACTGGCAGAAAAGTAAAACTATTTGTGGTGGAGTTCCCGCTAGTCTCTTGTAGTGTGTTTTAGACTCAGCCAACTTTCATTGTGTTGATATAAAGATCGTGATAAAAGGCTTTATATTATCTCAGTGATGGCTGGGTGATGCTAGGAAGCCTATAAGTCACTGCGGGTGGAGGGTGTGGGTAAGGGATAACCACAATCTCACTAGTTACTTTTTTATTGTGATAGAGAAGCAGGCCAACTTCAATGTTTAAGAAAGCTTCTTAAGTACTAAGGCGATAACACGAACAAGGAAGCTCTGGATCAGGAAGTTATTTATTTGAAGGAAGCTTTGGATGCAAATGTCTATGGAGATTCTCAGTCATCCAGGTCATGGTTTCCCAAAGGTGTTTTTTCAAAAGGCAACTGGACTTTGTTTTTTCTTGACAATGTTTTGCTTCTCATTCAAGAAGCTTCTGAGGACAGAAGCTTCTTGGATGAGAAGCAAAATGTCTTCAAGGAAAAAACAAAGTCCAGTTGCCTTTTGAAAAAGCATCTTTGGGACCTTGGATGCAAATAAGTTATGTAACAGGAAAAGAAACAATACACAAACAAACAAATAAATAAGTGGTAGATAGCATTCCATGTCAATAATTGGGGCACAAAGAAAGGTTTTTTTAAGAGTGTATGGTGCAGCATGAAAAGGACTGATAGATTTCTGAATGATTTCACTTTCCCCATGAGTTAGAACAGTGGTTTGGATGTCATGTGAATGCTATTCAGGAAATATATTGTATGAAAATGAATAAATAGGGCTTCATTTCCCTATAAAAGCAACATATTAAAAATAGCAGTTTAAGTGAACATTTGAAATGATTGTAAGGGGGAGTCTGATTCAGCGTATTTTATTCTGCTATATTTTTTGTATTCTCTTTGTTATTTAATGGTGTTACAAAATGCAAACATTTGTATAAAAACAGCTCATCATTTTTTTTTAAAAAAAAGAATATTTGAAAACCTGCCTCATTTTTAAAGGAGCAAAATTAAAAAATAAAAGCAAACCTTTTAAACCTATTAATAGGGCTTAATTATAACTAAAAGTTTATGTTAAATGGCTGTTTTTATTTGGAATACAATCACTTCTAATCAGAATTAGTACCCCATTTTCATTATCTTTCAAAAATTTACCATGGCTGTTCTTTGTCCCACAGATATATTGTTTACTGCAAAAACCCCAAAGATAGGGTTTTTTTCCCCCAGCAGAAAAATTTTAAGCTCTAATCTTCTCAAGGAGAAAGATATTAAGCCTTTGTATGGCAGCATGCCCATTACTTTATGTTCAATTATGTTAGCTTCATGAACCAAAGCTTCAGCCTAAGAATGTGAACAAAATATTTATTTTGCATAAGAAGCCATTGTGTACTGGCTTCAAGCTTGTCAGGGTTTCCCCGAAATCTCACATTATTTCCTCATTTTAGGGAAAGAGCTGGTGCAGTTTCTCCGTTCACCAAGTCAATGTGGTGAACAGGATTCTCTGAGTCCAGGATTGGATGGCTTTGAATTTCAAGATCTGGTGCCAGACTATGACTGCTGTGAACAGACACGTTTCTCTGTGCTCTCCAATGACAGTGGGATTGAGCGGGACTTGCCCCTTCTGACTGATGACATACCAACTTCCTGCAATGCTGAGACTGAGCATTCTCGACTCCAGAGAAAGGGTTGCATGAAGAAAAAATATGCAGACAACGTAGCTTTGCTTCAAAGTAATTGCAGTGGCCAAGGTGCAAAGCCAACTGGGAAACTGCACCAGAAATCTGGTGGTAGTACCATAGAACCAATAGTTAAAGTGAAAATACTTCATAGAGCTCGCGTCTTAGTGCTAGGTGATGACAGGGTACTGGGACGCCTTGCCCAGGCCTATCACTCTTTGAGGTTAGTATTGTATAATGCAGATATTTTCTCCTCAGGCGACAACCAGGTAGCAAATAGGATACTATGTAAGCCAGAGGTGAGGAACCATGGCCCCTTTATGACTTGGAGACTTCAACTGCCAGAATTCCTGAACCAGCATGGAATTCTGGGAGTTGAAGTCCCCAAGTCATAAAAGGGCCATAGTTCCCCACCCCTTGATGTAGATCATATTTCCAGAGCACAACAGATATAATTTAACAGAACACTCATCCAGAGCATTTGCTACCAGTGAGATGGCAAACAATGACTGCCTTTCTCTTTTGTTTTTATTATTCCAGCTATCTTTTTATGGCTGCTAGCCAACACTTCCTGTCTTGCTTGTCAGTTTTTATAAGCTGTAACTAAAGCCTACATTGCATGGTTGGGAATGAATTTATGACATATGAGATAGGGGAGGTTTATCTCTTTTTTATTTTATTTTATTGTTTTTGTTTTCAAACTTGAATTCCTGAATATGCACAAACAATGGAAATAACAAACTAGAAACATTTGCAGGAACAATTCTGCTTTGTAGTCTGATATCATTTTGCCAGTGGTCTCACATCAACTAATCATTAGCATCTTAATTAACCACTAAAAGACTGGTTTTATATTCAGGCAGCATTCAAGCATAGTATTTTTTGCTGCTTCACAAAAGGAAAGTAGTGCCATTTGCTAATTACTTTACTGCTTTATTTCAAACTAGTGTATTTTTTCATTAGCATATCTAAACTGGAAGGGTAGTAAGGGGGCTTTTCCTACAATTTTAGTGACATCCATACATACATCCATACATTCAACATACATACATACATACATACATACATACATACATACATACATACATACATACATACATACATAACTTCCAGCAAGCTTTAAATTGTGAAGGACAATAACAACAATAATAAAGTCTTTTAGGTGCTGGCCTAGAAACCAGGAGACTGCGTTCTAGTCCTGCCTTAGGCAAAAAAGCCAGCTGGATGACTTTGGGCCACTCACCCTCTCTCAGCCAGCCCACCACACAGGATTGTTATTGAGTGGAAGGAAGAGTATTTGGTATGTTCACCACCTTGCATTGCTTACAAAGTAATAAAGGTGAGAAGAAAAACCCTCCCAAATAAATCCATTTTGTATGAAATAGATGCTTTTTATTGAGCAGAATACGTGCCATTTCAAGTCCAGCAGAAGAAAAATGTGATGTGGTAATAATTAAGTCACATTACCCATGTTTTGTTCTTAAAGATTAATGCTGAATGTTAATATAACTTGTTTCAATTCATTATAATTCATCCTAACAAGTCTGAGGACATGATATTCCTCAAGTGATTAGTATTTTAAGGGAGAAAGTTTACAGTGGAATTGCAGTATCTCATTGTAGTGGATGAAACCTTTTAATATGCTGTAGAATGTAGTTTGTGTTGATCAATTGTAATATTATGCTGCAGTAGCAGTAGAAGGTCATATGTAGCTTGGCAATATGAGTGCTTGGGGTTATCCCCCCAACCCCCCACTATTCTAAAAAAAGGTATGGGAAAGACACAAGAAATAGGCAGCCACAAATTGAGAAATAATGAAAGAATTTTCTTTTTTAAGAGAATGATATAGATTCTTATACACCAACTGAATAACTGTCAAAAGGATAAAGTCAAATCTTTTGGTTAATGCTCAGCACTTGATAACTTAATAGACATGTTATTTTGCCATTTTCCAAGATGCTTCTTGTCTTCCCAATTTAGTCAATTGATCTCTCTTGATGGTGTCCAATTCAAATACTTAGTATGACTTTGCTTATCTATTTCAAATCACCCAAGGTTATCTAAGTATTGTCAGAGTACTATAGCACATTAATATATCTCACAATATTTTCTCAATTAGAAAACACACACACACACACACACACACAAAGATACACACACACACACACAAAGAGAAAAAATAATATAATGTAGCTCAGGATTGAATTGAGGAGCCTTTGGTGCTCTCTGAACTTGGTTGTTTGGTTGCAGACATTTCATTACCTGACCAGATAACATGGATCAGTGGTAGTGAGTATGCGGTTTGCCATTTATATAACCACCACCTTCATGTATTTCAGTGTTCAACTGTAGAATCCTTAGTGCTACCCAAACTTGGTTGTTTGCATGCAGACAATTCATTACCGAACTAGGTTACATCCCCAATGCTAGTGTGTGTGGGATTTGTTCCCCATTTATATAACCACACCTTCACCAAATCTCAGCCTCACCAATACTGGCAGGCCAAGCTTCTATATATAAATAGGGAGAAAAACCTCAAACTCCTTACACTAGTTGTGTCATATAGTTGGGTAACAAGCAGGCAAATCACCAGTTCAGGGTGTGCGTCCCAAGGACTCCAGAGAGAGAAATCATTTGTTACTGAAGAAACCTTATCAGACCTTATTTTTCCCATGTCCAGGAAGCGAGAAAGCAGGCGGGTGTTTCTTACACAAAGGCTAAAAGTACATTTTTATTATGTGCCTCTTGTTGAAGAGCAACCAACCTCTTCCCTTATTGAGGTGAGTGACTTACAGCTAGTAATAGAAGAAGTCCTCCATTTTTTGCAAGTGGATCTTGTCTGTGCAGTAGTGAATAAAACCTGCTTCTCTTTTGTCTGCCAAAACAGGGAGATCCATGTGAGTTGGCTGCCTATATTGGAAGAGTTGATCCGTGGTACGAGAGCAATATTAATTCCCTCTGTTACACGATTCCAAAGCTGGCCACCATGGTAGGAGAGAAGCTCTTCCTTCTGTATGTGTAGAAACAGCTATGAGATTTTTTTTCTTGAAATAGCAAAGGAAACCAGCAATATTTCCATCATGAAGTTGCTTCTCACCATCCCTTAATCAGAATCCTCAGCTTGTAATAGCCAACTTGACATGAGGGGGCTATGCTTTCATCCTATATGGGTGAAAGGCTACTTTCTGTGCTTGGGATCATAGACCTACCATTAATGTCTTTTATATTTCATAAAGGTGCAGTTATCATTGTTGGTGTAATAATGGGGACAAGGAAAGAAAATATCTTACTTTCTACTATTTTAGATGAGAGAGGCTATGTGATTCTCTCAAAGAATATTTTTCTTAATCATACTCCTATATTTACCAGGATGTTTGCTAGAAAAAGCAGATACAAATGATATAGACTGATGTAATCATTTTTGATCCCATGCAGCTTTCTTCACCAAGCAAATCCACACTCTCTGAATTGTTCATTATTGATGTGATTGCATATTATGTGCGTCTGGGTTTACAGCCAGTTTTCTTCCAAGTCTATTCAGTGAAGGTCAGTAGTCTTGAAGGATGAAAATACTTATTATCAGTTTAAACAAAAATGATTACATTTCACCCAATGAGGAAGGATTCTCTTGTCTTTCAGATTTTTTTTAATGATGCTGCCTTGGAACCAGTTGAGGACATTTTCCTCACTGAGTTAAGAATAAACTTTGAAGAGTTCAACACTTCCAAAGGTCTATATTTCATTTCAAGATTTACTACCTATTGCACTTTCAGTTTATTCTCAAAATCTGTAATCAGTCTTCCCTGACCAATATGTTAAAATACTGTTCCTTTCATCTCAACCCAATGATCACGCTGTAATCTTTTATATTTAAAAATAACTTCAGACAAGCTGAATCTATTTAATGTTTTCTACTCTGATTACATCTGAAGCACAACTCCTTGACCTTTTTCCTCTCCTCAACACTATTTAGATAAAAGTTCACATGCCATTCCCCTGCCTATCACATGTATTGTCCATTAAGTTCAGAACAAATAAACAAAAGTCTTAAGTAGAAGAGCACTGTATGTCTCAATATTTAGTCTGTCTGTAAACTAACTGGAAAATTATCACTGTCATAATTGCTTGAAAGCTATGTCTTTCTCTACTAGACAATTTACCAACAAAGAAGAAACCAACAATAGAATTTCCTGGGGCAGAACTTACATTATTTTATAAAAAGGTAAGACACATTATAAATTGTAGATAAAAGTGGGAAACTATATAGACTTTTAGGAATTGGAATTAAGTTCCAGCAAAATATTTCACCCACATCAATTACTTGATTTCAAAATAGGAACTATTGAAAGTTATGCTTCAAATTTATGTAAAAAAGCAGGTTGACCTAATTATGTTATCTCACATTAAACTTAGAAGTTAGGTGAATGTAAATGTTTTATGTTCTTCAAAGATGACAACCATTAAGAAGAAAGCAGAGTAATTTCACTTATAGACTAGGACATTATAAAGAATTGAGAGGAGATATTATACAAAGCATGCAGAAGAGATGGTTCACAAAGCACATTAGTACAAACAAAACCTTTTAAATATATTAAAAGTACTGTATTTTTCACAAATCTTTGAAAGCTGCTTGATTTTCTGCTGGAATGTGTGCATGTAGAAGCAATACTTCTGAGATCTCCAACAAAGTGTAGTGGCCATGGTTGCATGTGTAGCCAGACAAGTTTTTCAAACTATCAGCTGGAGCTTGTGAAAAATGCTACTGCTTTAATGCTTTGAAGAAAAGTGTTCCTTTAGTGCTGATGTGCTTTGTGAAGCACTGCTTTCAAGCACCTATGCAGCATGAGAGGAAAGGTGTCTGTTTATTGGATGGCTGAATCGCTGATTCATTTTATAAAGCATAAATGCAATTACCAAAGTAAAACATTTCTCTTTAGGTTTTGCTGAGTAACCGTGAAAAGGATGAGATAATTTCTTTGCGATCTACAGGCCTTGTTATAAAAACCATTCCCTCACATGAATTTGAAGGTAAAAGTTATGGGGGGTTGAGATGAGAGTATATGTGGTTTTATTTGTTGGTATGGTTTCTAGATGAGAAGCTTTGCAATTTTGTAGAAATGCAAAACATCTATTTTTCCCATTATTTCCATATTTGCCTGATTGCTTAGAAGTATAATATGTCTCCAAGGAATGGGGAAGAAAGAAACAATCTTGATCAAAGGAATAACCTGTTTGCATATTATCATGGAAGGGGATGATGGAACCATCATAATCATTTAAAAAATAAAAAACAGATAGAATTGGTTTGATTATGATATACAGTATAGATGTATCATCCAGTAATAAATAGGTGTCAATGAAGACCATGCACAACAGGCAGGAAAAATATTTCTATAGAATGTTTCCTATACATTTTAATATTTTTCTAAAAATCTACTGCCTTCCATACTGAATATAAAATCTCACATCTATAAAAATTGTTCAAAGATAATCTTAATGTGCTTCTCTCCTGCATTTGTAATTAAATTTATGCAGTCACTTTCTTCATAGAATTATAGATAATAAACTGGGCTATATAAACACATTTTACACTTAGCCTCAAGTCCTAAATGCAATGTTGCATAACTTTATAATTTTATTTACTGAATTGAGTTTTATTCTTTCTACTAGTTTTTTTTTAAACAAATTTTATTCAGTTTTTCACATAAAAACAAAAATCTCTTTTTAGTGGACAACATATTTCCGGGTCATCACCTT
>JANHFN010001729.1:159087-172787 GCA_032468175.1 Toxicocalamus goodenoughensis | reverse complement strand
AGGAAGGAAGGATGGGAGGGAGGGAGGGAGAGGGAGGGAGGGAGGGAGGAGTCACTCTATGAATGAAATCAGAGAGAAAGGTGTTATGTGGACGCAATTTGGAACTTTTCTATGGTTAACATCCCTTCAGCTTCTAGATTGGAGGAGATGCTAGAGATTTTCCCAGTGTTTCAGTGTTGCTCTATGTCTTTAGACCTTATTTGCCATTTGAGCATTTTGCTTTAGGTCCAATTGAAATCCTGGTAGGAGGTTGAATACTTTAATTCGGAATCCAAAAGCTGAAGTCCAAAACATTGAGGTAAAATCAACATAGACCAAGTATTTCACTTTTCTCACAAATGATCTTTACAGAAAAAGCAACAGAAAGAGCTGCTGACATAGCAATGACCTTCTGGCTTACTTCATTTTCTTTATTTTGCAACTGGTGGGTATTTAGCAATGCAGAAAACAGCAAGATAAAGCAGGATATACCAAGGCCTAGGAATGAGATAAGGCCAGTTAAGGGGATAGGGAACAAGTGGAATTGCTATGCCATTCTAACACGATGGCAGTAATGAACATTGTTTTCAGGCTCCAATAGTCCCATGGGAAACCCTCTCACCACCTTCTAAATAGTAGTAGGAATCCCTGTAGCTCCTTTTCAGCAAGAGTGGGCAATGTTTCTTAAAGTCCTTTGTGATGGAAAGGACAGGGATAAGTTAGGAAACTAAGGAGGGCAAAGTGTGGAAACCATGGTTTAGAGATGAAAGAAGATCAGCGTCAAGGGGAAAGAGGTAAAATTAGGAATGACAGTTCTAATAATATTGATGTTTACTGTACTGAAGGAAGAATTGTTTTTTTTTTATTGTAAATATTCATATGGCTGATTATCTTATATACAAGCACCCTGAGTAGCTCACACACAAAAAAAACCTGATTGGGTTCCATTGGGTTCCATGCAATTATAATTGCTCAAGATGCTGGCAACACTAATCTTCAGCCTGCTCATTCAAGGGATTGGCTGATGTTAAACCTTCCTCTCTTCTCCTCCATCCTTCTCACTAACTGATTTTCTTGTCTGTTAATTCTTCAGGGGAAGAAATAGTTTCTATGGCTGACTCTACAGCTACCATTGATGACATTGAAGGAGAACTTTTCAAAATTGAGAGAATCAGGGAAGTTCTTGTGCGGAGAGAGTCAGAGCTCCGGTACATGTGAGTGGGAAATTGGGAAAACTGGGTCTGTGTGTGTATGTATGCTATGTAAAGCATTAGGTGATGCAGAGAAGGAGTATCATTTTCCAAGTTTGTAAGGTAGTAAGAAGCAGGTAAAATTGAATTTTCTTGCCAGATTTCTTCTTCTCCCCTCCTTCTCTTTCACCCTGTCAACTCAACAGCTTTTGTCCCTCCATGCAATTTTGAACACGTTTTTACACTCTTCAATCCTCACATCTGCAACAAATTCCTCAGAATAATTGTAGGTTTCATTGCATGAGAAGAATCTCTTGAGAGAATCAGACCAACTTCGCTTCCTAAAAGTCTACATCATTGAACCTGTCTCAGAAATTTCAGAGCTTTCTGTGATGACACGCCGATTTGGAAAGTACTCTAGAGAGTAGCCATGTTTGGAAAGATTTATACAAAATGTGGAACTGAATATTAGCTCAGGCAGCTGATCAAGTTGAATAGCTCAGAAAAGCATGGATTAGGTTACTGGTTTTCTATCCCTTATAGCTCTCCTATCTTCCACATATTTGCAACACATACACAGACAGACAGACACACACAGAGGGAGAGGGAGAGAGAGAAGAGAAGAGAGAGAGAGAGAGAGATTTCACTCACATGTCATATCTGTGAAAATATCCCTTATGTCAGCTGAACATTTTCCTTTCAACTTGTCACTTTGAATACCTTCAAGAGTTCAAACATGGACAGTATGATTATAAAAACAAGAGCACAGACCAGTATTTTGAGATTAAGCCTTAAGCTACTGTGAGACAAGGATTTCCTATTTTTGTCATGCCACAACCTTTTTCTTTGCTGTCTTTGCTAATCATGCTGTCATCAGCTAATTTTCTAAAACTAAAACTTGGAGTGGTTAAGGATACATCTCTGTAACTCCAATTAATTTTACTAGAGCATTATTTCCTTCTGGCTTTGAATCACTCCATACTGGAAGCAAGTAAGCTGTGAATTCTGAGGACAAAATGACTCTATTTCAAGTTCTGGACTTAGCAGGGAAGGTATGTTGCAGAGCTCTCAGTTAAAGAATCCCAATTGGCAGGGTCTAGGAAGAGGCCCTTTCTGCCATTGCAAATTGCCTTATGAAATATCCTTCCCCCAGAGGTTAAATGCCCCCCCCCCTCTCCTGGCATTTCAGAAAAATGAAGAGTTTGCTCTACCAAGACTCACATGGGGCTCAGACACCTGCTTCTTATTGCATTTTAATTTATTTTTCCTCCCATTCTACTGATCTTGGAATGTGCTATACTATATTTTATATGGTTTTTAAAGCTTTTGCCTGTAAACTGCCAGAGTAATTCTGAGAGTAAGATGGGTGATATCTAAATTTAAGAGAAAGACCAAGAGGCAAGCATTTTAAAAGGTGATTCTAGCCAATGTACATTTCTCTTTTAAATTATACAGATCAGCTATGTAAAGATGAATGTATAATACAATGACAGACATATCTACTCCGACTTCATAACCTTAGGCTCATCAGAGTTTACTCCTACATGTGATTCAGTATTACAAAAAGATTTTAAAAATCACAGTGTGGATCTATAGATTTACTTAATGGGATACCAATTCCAAAATGTTGGTCTTTCTCCTTGGTCAGAACCATGGATAGCTCCTTCAGACTGTATGCAGCCTTGCTCAGCCTGGCATCTTTTACATGCATCTTTTTTTTTCTTCCTTAGCACGTATTTTCATCCAGACAGATATCTTATCCTGTGCGCTGTGCTCCATTCCCCTATCTCCAATTATGGTTGGAAACTCCAACTGAAAGACAATACACACACACACACACACAAGTTAGGAAGCTATCATCCCCCAATCATCTTCCATCTGTTTTTCTCTTTAGATTGATTCTCTTTAATTCAGAGTCATTTTTCTTTGGAAGAAATAAGGCAATTACTATTGAAAGAGTAGTATGTAAACATTGCCTTCCATAATCATGTACTGTATAGTTTTTGTGTTCACTTTAGCTTGATAAATATTGTTTTCTCTTTCTATATAAACATTATTAAAATTCTATACATGAAATAAACATGAAAACACAATACAGAAACATACACAGAAGCATAAACCTATAAGTACAATGCTGAATGTCTAACGTAAAACAAACAAAAACCCATATCAACCACTTATGCCTTTCTTTCCTCAGTCAGCCAGTAACCATTTCTTATTATTTTATATGATTGTATTGTATCACTATTACCGTTTTCCATTATCTCCCCTTATTTAATCTATAAAACTCTTGATCATCCAGCTATTTTTGTCTACAATTGTAATACAATCCATAAGATACTCCAGTTTTTAATAAAAGTGTGTTCAATTATCTCCTTCTCCCTCCCTTCCTCCCTCCCCCCCCCTTCTGTCAATGTAACTTTTTCCATTCTGTCAAATCCATAACTTTAAACACCCACTCTTCAGTATTTGGAACTTCTTTATTTTTCAATTTCTACACATATAAAAAATCTTGCTGTCGTGATTATATACAACAGTAATAAGACACTGGGTTTTTTATTCAGGGGTAGGATGCAAATATTTTTAATACTGGTTCTGTGGCTTGGTGGGAGTGGCTAGGTAGGTGTGGCTATGTGACTCGATGGGTGTGGCTTCTTTTTTGTGTGCAGCACCCACCCCCCGCGCTCCAGTTTTTGGCCTCCTGGGCCTCAGGGAAGCCTTTGGGGGGCATTTCCCAGGAGCTTTCCCTGAGGCCCAGGAAGGCAAAAAAAATGGAGTGCAGGGGGGCTGCATAACCCCCTGTGCATGCCCCTTTTTCCATTCCGGGTCTCATGGAAGCCTCCTGGGCGAAGCAGTAAGACAGCGAGGGGGAGCCCAGCACAGCTGATCTTTGGAACAGCTGATCGTTGGAAGGAAAAAAAAGGAAATAATGGTTTGGCCAAACCAGTAGCTGTTTTTTTACTACCGGTTCAGCCAAATGGTAGCATTTCTTACTACTAGTTCGCCTGAACCGGGTTGAACTGGTAGAATCCCACCACTTTTTTTATTTAGTTTTCTTCCATAACTTCTAATAAGTGCTCTTCTGGTTTAATCTGTTTTTTTTCTTTTACTCAATCATGTCCAATTCTTAAAGGTTGCCTGGATGAGTTCCCGCAGTTTCCTTAGCAAGGTTTTTCAGAAATAGTTTGCCATTACTTCCTTCCTAGGGCTGAGAACATGGCTGGACCAAGGTCATCCAGCTGGCTCTGCGCCCAAGATCAGGGTCTCTCTAACCTGATGCCTTAACCACTACACCAAAGCAGCTCTGTCTCATGCTCAGCGCTATGTTTTTTTTTCTGTTTGTGCAGGATGGATGATATCCAGCTTTGTAAGGAAATCAGCAGGTTGAAAAAGGAGTTGCAGAATTTGATTTCAGTGCCAGGTAAGGCCAATATTTAGAGTGATTGATCCAACAACTGCTGTAGGATTTATAAGATACTGTTTTCCGATAGAATTATGTAGATTCCCAAGACTCAAATTCAACAGCAATTGTTGAAAAAGGTTCAAGAGACTGCATGGCAGCCTTAATTTAATTGTCTATGGGCTATGAGCTCCATATTTGAATAACATTCTGCTGAGGGTCAGGTCCATCAATAGATTCTTCTATATTTGGAAAAGATCACATCTGCCAGTTCTTCCATTTCTCTGAAATATAAACCATCTGGTCCTGGGGATCTGAATTCATCTCAAGTGACTTAGGTGATAGGTGTCTTTTAACCAATTTCTTATCTATTTTAATCTACGTTTCGGTTCTGTCTCCCAATATGCTGCTTTTGTTGGGTTGGGCTAATATTTTTCCCTTTGCATAAAAAAGGATTTAAGCAGCCCTGCTTTCTTCCTGGTGCCAATGACCTTTTTGCTATCTTGCCCCATTATTGGACCGATCATTTCCTTGACTTTTTTTCTTGTTCCTTGCATATTGAAAGAAACTTATTTTTGTCATTTTTGGCAATTGTTGCAAGACTTAATTCATTCTGAATTTAACCTGCTTGACTCCATCCCTGCAGATTTGGGCTATTTGTTGGTATTGTGTTTTAGTTAAATGTGCATATTTCCATTTTTTATTCTTGTCCTCCTTAAACTTCAGCTTGTTAGAGAATTCTTTGTGCAGCCATGCTGGTCTCATCCAGTGTTTTTTCTTTTTTTCTCTGTTTTTTGTCTGGGTCCTCAGAATTTCATTTTTCAGAGTTTCCCATGTGTCCTGAGCTATTTTTCCTTTTAGGATTTCCAGTATAACAAGTACATATTAAATTCAAAGTTAACAGATAAGAAAATGTCATAAAGAGCCAGAAAGATTAATATGGATTTCAAAAACCCAGGAAATAGATATTTTCCTGTCTCTGAAGGCAAAAATAAATAAAACTTTCTTGGGAGAATATTCTACAATTGCAGTGCTGATAATCGCTAATCTAAATCTAATCTAAACGATAATCTTTCTGGAAATTCCTCCACTCTGAGAATGATCTTCTTCATCTTACCAGCAAAAGTTTTCTATAATGAACATATTTGTACATGTATTTTCCCCATATTGCAGAAAATAAAAAATCAAAAGAAGACAAACAGAAGGAGGAGGAGTTAGTGCAACAAATTCATAAATTTGTGGAGACTCGGGATTTCCTTGTGGATGATGTAGAGTTTGAAAGGCTCAGGTAAACATGCCAACTTCCTGTGATTTTCTTGATTACATTATGTTCCCCCAATCCTGCAAACATTCCAAGAAAACACATAGTAGTTATTCCTTTTTATTCCTATAATACTACTGCGAGGCCGAAGCCCAGTATTACTACAACTCCCAGAATTCCAAACCAGCATTGTCAGTAATTAGCATTTCTGGGAATTGCAATCCAGCAAAGCTACTAGATGTTAGGATACAGGAAAGTGCACTTGAAAGATGTAGATTCAGAAGGGTCAGTTGTGATTTGTGGGATCTTGATTATCCTAACCCATCTGGGAGAGTCTGAGGTGGACAAAGCTGTTGCCAAACGGCCAATGTTTCATCTACTGTACTGTACAGGCACTCTGCTAAACCAGTTTGCCTTCTGAACAGTTTGGACACAAAGTCAGAATTTTTTTCACTCTTTTTCTATATTGTATTACATCCAATTGTGCATTGATCATACCATATACTGTTTAAAGCACTGTTCAGACTTTGCCAAAGGAAATGTGGCAACAGAAGTTGATTACGGGAAGTTCTCAACTTAACATTCTTTTAGTGACTGTTTGAAGTTACAATGGCAATGAAAAAGTGAGTTAGGATCATTTTTTATACTTCTGACTATTATATGGTAGCCTCCCCATGTCATGTGATCAAAATTTGGAAGCTTGGCAATTGACATGTTTTATGACGGTCACAGTGTCCCAGGGTCATGTGATCATTTTTTGTAGTCTTCTGACAAGCAGAATCAATGGGGAAGCCAGCTTCTCTTAACAACTGTGTTACTAACTTAACAACTGCAGTGATTCACTTAACAACTGTGGCAAGAAAGGTTATCAAATGGGACAGATCATGTTTAACAATTGTCTTGCTTAGCAATGGAAATTTTGGACTTAGCAATGGAAATTGTGGTCATAGCTTGAGGACTACCTATGCAGAAAAGTAATCAAGGCAGGAATACAATCTTAGCAAAATCAAAAGTTGTTTCCCCAAGAAATCCAACATGTTACCCCAAACTTTTTATTTGGTTCTTTGAGGTTCTGTGAATTTTGAAATATTTTATAAAAGGACAAAAAACAAGTATATGATATGATATGATTAAAAGTGATAAGATTAAATCCCACTGAAGTACCTTCTTTGGTTGTCCTGCCAATCAATAGGAACAAGTTTATTTACCACTCTAAATGTGAGAATTCAAGAATCAAAGAAAAGCAGCTGTCTCTTTCACAGAGATTTGGAGAGCTATCGCTCAGACTCCACTGCTTTGTAATCATCTTTTCAAACCTAAATAATGACTGCTTATTCTTTGATGCAGTTTCTTCTTTTCACAGAGAACGAGAAGAAGATAAGGAAATGGCTGAATTTTTAAAGAAGAAGCTTTCCAAAACCTGCCTTCTGAAAACAAGTAGGTACTCATGAATACGGAGTTGTCTCTCCCACATTTTATGGACAAGATAATAATATCCATGCTTATACAAAGAGAGAAAGAAATCTGCATAGTATTAAATAAAATTAGTGAGTTTGCATTATTGGCTGTACTTTATCCTACATATTTATTCTTGTAGAATTACAGATAGTCCTCAACTTACAACAGTTTGTTTAGTGACCATTTAATGTTACAACCTATGACCATTTTTCATAGTTATGACCTTTGCAGTATCCCCATGATTCGGTGATTAAAATTCAGGTGCTCGCTAACTGGTTCATACTTACGACGGTTGCAGTGTCCTGGGGTCATATGATCCCTTTTTGCAACCTTCTGACAAGCAAAGCCAATGGGGAAGCCAGATTCACTTAACAACCAGGTTACTAACTTAACAACTGCAGTGGTTAACTTAACAATTGTGGTGAGAAAAGTCATAAAATGGGACAAAACTCACTTTAAAAATTTCTTACTTAACAAGATAAATTTTCAGCTCAATTGTGGTCGTAAATTGAGGACTATCTGTATAGGATTGGGAGAGATGGTTTAGGCCATTGAGTTCAACTCTAGACTCTATGTAACAATCCAAATTAAAGTGTCCCAGACAGATGGTTGTCCAGCTGCCTCTTCCACAAGGTTAGGAAGCCAACCACCTTTCTGGATAATTGCTTCTACTTTCTGCTTATTCAGAGTTCATAATGTTCTTCTAACTTTCATCCAGAACCAGTCTTTTATAATGACAATCTCTGCAGTCTAAAATGAGATGTAATAGGTCTGGACCTAACCCTAACCCTAGCCAGATGTTGGAAGAGTGGTATTCACATCCCCACAGTCAGTTTTCCAAAGTTAGACATGCCAAGCTCCTTTAATCTGTTTTTTTCATAGGTTTATGTTTCTAGTCCTCTGATCATCCTTACAGGCTTTCTTTGAACCAATTTCTCTAAATCCTTCTTAAAGTGTGATGCCTGAAACTGGGCACAGTACTCGGGATGGGATTTGGATAAAACAGGCCTAGAATAATTGCTCTTCATGATTAAAGCAAGCTTAATGCTGTTGACTGCATTTGCATTTTTTTGCAGCCATATGTCACTGTTGGCCAATGGAATAATTCAATCAACCTCTCTGAGTCATTCAAAAAAATACAATGCCCAAAACAGGAGCAATATTCAAGGCAGGAGACTGACCAGCATGGCATTTTAATGGAGATAAGATTTGCTGTCATTTTTGCAATTGCTTGATTAAGGGCATTTACCCCTCTGTGAATACTCAAGATACTCATCAGTTAGTTCTGACCCAGCACCAATACTCAGTCTTTCCTAATGAATTGCCCTGACAACAGAAGGGCTCCTTTCCCCCCAGATGAGTCTGTAGTTCATTTTCCAGAGCTGTATGTCAAACGCTGTTCTTATGGCAATATAACTGATTGTTTCTTCATAGCTCCTGTAAAAGAAAAGGAGACAACATCAAGAGGACAGCAAACCTCTCCACCCTATGTAACAAAGACAAGCCTCATCTTCTTGAAGGAGTGCTGTGGCTTCACCTGCTCAATCATGTAGGCTGGAGCTGAAGGGCATATGCTTCACACCAAACACAAGATCCATTCATGGGTAAGCCCTGCCCACGTCCTGGTTTTAACCAGATCCATTCAAATCATAGCAGATTCACAAGTCGATTGAGCAGAGATGAGTGATTCCACTGTGGACAATATGTTGACCGAAAGCATGTAGAGAAACCACTAGGGACCCTAAAGGTCTATATAGGCCAGAGTTTGGTGGAGATCAGAAGCAGACAACACAAGGATGCTCAAGAAAGAGAGCTAGAGTAGAGACACAGCCCCAGATATTTAATACTACGTTTTCCCTCTTACAACTATTGTAACAGGGATAGCATCTCAACCCACACAATCCCAAATTAGGATGTAGTTTTTCATGTTGGCGACAGATTTATCTCTAGTGACATAAGTATAGAAATGTACTGACACAGATCCATATGGACACTCATCCACAAACAAAGTAGAAGGACTGAGCACTTTCTTCCATTTCCTGATATTCTAAAACTGGAAGTACCAGCGAATGATTATCAATATCCTGGATTGCTGTTTTTCATCATGTTGCATCTACACTGCCCTGCTTCTATGAAGTTTCCTACCAACTGTGGGACCCATCTCCACAAAGGTTACTTTCATGTTCAGAATTATAGCAGTGCATCAGCATTACTCTTAGATTACTACATGCAGTGATCTTATCAACAGAGATTGATTCTTTATTCCTACCCTGCTTATGGCAGTCAAACATCTAATCAAGAACTGCTTCCAAATTCATGGTTTTCTGACATAAATGAAAACTGATGTAAGATACCAAGGTGAATGCCACTGTATATGTTTTCAGTGAAACATTCAGGATCAAATATTTTGCTATGTGGCAAAACAAATTTTGCTTCATGTTTATATGTAAAAGGGTACACAGGTTAAGAAAAGGATAGGTATTGATTGTAAGGAAAATAAGCCAGAAACTGTAAGACAAGGGTGTCAAACTTGCATCGTCACAGCGGCATCATGTAATGTATTGGGACTTTTTTCCCCTTTGCTAACGCATCCAGCCCATGGGCCATGAGTTTTATAGCCCTGATGTAAGACAAAGGGTATGTAATTGAGTAACCCAAGAATTTGATTGCCTATCCTTACATATTCCTAACAGCTCATCCACTCCTTCTTTAAAACCTCTAGGGAACATTTATTCAGCATCACCTGAGATATTTCTCAATGTTTTAACCAAAGAAGCTATATTTAATATACATCTTAGATCACTTTCCTACAACCCACATTCACAGCTGTTTGTTTGCTCTAGTTAAGCTGCTATTCATCCTCTGATAGGATTTCACATAGTTGAAAACTTTTCTTGTGCTCCTTACTCCAGCCCTTTCTCCTGAGGTGACTCAGAGTGTTCCCGAGTGGCTACTGTAGGTTTTGATGTCTTTGTATTCTTCATAGCTGAGCTACTGTAAAATGTCAAGAACTGATTAAGAGGAAACCTGTAATTGGGAGGACAGAAACATCTTCTCCATTCCCTTTTCCCTCAGGTCTTCTGCAGCCACCTAAGGGTCAAACTCTTTGGCAGAAAGGAATTATTTCCAAGAAAGATTTATTAAGATGAATGAGATAGCATTACAATAATTTAAACAACAGTGTTTTCCATTCAGAATCAATTTATCCCCTAATACATTAGGGCAGAGATTTTCTTAATTTCTTTCTAACGTCCTTCCAGTGATTGAATTTAAAAAGTGGTTCTTTTTGCTGGCCCCAGAGCAGCTTGCTACTTCTAATGAATATAATTTGATCCTATCTGAGGTGGGCCAGGCCATCACTTAAAGTTGAGAAGGTCTATTTCATTTTCAAGTATTCAGATGTCTATGGAGATTCTCAGTCATCCAGGTCATGGTTGTCCCAAAAGTGCTGTTCAAAAAGCAACTGGCCTTGATATTTTTCCCCCTGAAAACATTTTGCTTCTCATCCAAGAAGCTCTGTTTAGATTATTAAGAAGCTTCTTCAGTTCATGATTTAGATCTTTATTTGATCTGCTATTTTACCCAGATAAATATAAGAACCTCATTCTTAGCTTCCCATCCTTCTTGAATTTCCTATTTGCCAATATCACAGGGTTATCCTGAGAACTACACTGGTCGCAATCTTGATGATGACTAATCTGTGGGTTGCATATTCTACTGGGATATAAGTGTTTCACATAGCTTTTCAAAGAAGATCTAAAACATTGACATGGATAGAATATATAGCTCACCTTCTTTAAAATAGATTCAAGCTCAGAAAACAAGCATAGATAAATGTTTGGGGGAAAAAAGCAGAGGCTTCACATTGCAATTAAAAGGTGAAATGAAAATCACACCTGCAACACATGAGCAACAGAGTGGTTCTTTAGATCAGGGATGTCAAACTCATGGCCCGCAGGCTGGATGCATCACATGCTGGCCCCGCCCCTGCCCAGTTTAGCGAAGGGGGATAGAGTCCCAATACATCATGTGATGCCACCGTGATGACTTGATTTTGACACCCTGACCTAGATGAACTGGAAGTGATCAAAATGAGATCATGGGAAAGGGACGAAAATGTTCTAAATAGCAAGGTAATGCAACATGCTGCTCTCTGGATAAATGGGTAACAATTGTTCATACTTTCTTATATTGCGGGTTCCTTTTAAACAGACCTACAAAGAAATCAGCCTCTTGTCAGTTTCATATGCTTGCTTGGTTGATATACATACAATTTACTCTGTAATGTTGTGGTCAAAAGAGTTGACTTCATTCCTGATATCTGAGGGTTTTATATGCAGTCCTTCACTTAAACCCTTTGGAACACAAGAACCTTCTTTCCCATTTGATACTTTTAAAAAGTGTTGAATTTCTCTGATCACTGTCTTTTTCAATGTTCACAATAAAAATGATGGGCATGTCTTTGTCCTTCTCTCAGACATGTATTTTGCTTCCTAAAGCATAGTCTTTTCTGCACAGACAAAAAGCATTGGGTTAACCATTGATGATGGTTATGGAAGAGGTAGAAAGTGCTGCTGATTTATCCATGGCCTAGAAAGCTCCATACATTCTCCATAGAAGTCTCATCTGTATACTGGACAAATCTCTAGCACTGAAGGAATCTCATACCATATGCAATGAATTTTATAAAGTATGCTGAAGGAAAACTCTAAAATTTTATTGTAAAACCAAACATTTCCAAGGGACACAGTCATTTACCTTTCCGTACTGATGTCTATGTAATTCTATGTACCTGAGACTGCCTCCAAGATTTTTGATCCATGCTTATTATTGAGGTCAAACTGGAGTCATCCAACAGTTGGTTTCAGGATTTCATTTCATAAAATTCAACCAACTTAAATGTGACATCTTCAACATCTATATAAATATTGTTGATTTTCTCCAAATTGGTGCATGGAATGACATGAAGGAAGGTATTTGTTGGCAGGAAACCCAGGAATCTCTTAAGTAATGAATTTCCTAGTATCAATTAATTTGGAAAGATGGAGTGTACTGGAAAAAAATAAGAATACCTACCCCACCCAACCATTGAGATTCAAGTCAATATTTAGTATTGTCAAATTCCTTTATAATGATCTTTTACTTTGTATAATTTTAGAAGTAGCTTGCAGGCTATTAGCACCCCAAGATGATTCACATCTACATCTTCATCCTATCTCATCTTCATCTCCTTCTCCATACTATTCCATTTCTTCTTAGACTTATTCATATATATGAGTTGAATTCTTCACATCACTGTGATGGACTCATTGAGCTTATTAAAACTTATGAGCTTCTCCTTCCTCAGCTGTACAACTTAGTCCCTCTGTGAAACCTGACAAAACAATAAAATCTCCCTCAAAGCAAGTTTGATTTGTTGCACCTACTCCTATCTACAGTTACTGTTTTGTACAATATATTTGTATTTTTTTCTGTGGGTCTGCCCCATATTATTGCTGTAAAATATTTAAAAGACCAGCATTGTGTGGGCAGAATAACTGTCCTTTGTTTTTCCCATGAATATTGTCTATTGAGAACAGAATTGATAACTGTGACAAGAAAAATCTATGGAGATGAATGTTATAGAAGTGACATGAAGTGAAACAATAAAAGAATGATTCCCATGCTACTGACATCACATACTGACATCTTCTAATAAACCTTATGTGTTCAACTAAATAATTTTGCAAAATTCTTTTCTGGTTCAAAGTGAATAGACACTATGAAATTTTGCAAACATATGGATGTAGGAAGAATGAACCTATTCTAAACTCTGTAATGCTATTCTAGTGATTCAATTTTTTAAAATAAATCCTTCAGCAGGTTCTGCAGCTTTCTGAGAGAGATACTTTAATTACTATATCAGGCCAGTATTTTTCCTAGTTTTGCCCTTATGTTGATTTATTTAGTACATTTATGTTACATGTTTCCTAAATCATAACACTTAAGGTGGTTTCTATGATGTTCCAGGTGTCTTCTTAACAGGGAGTGGGCAAAGTCAGATCAGTTTAGCTATAGCAAGATGGCTGATTCATTTATGAACATTTCCAGAAATCAGCCTTTCAGTCCCCTTATTTCTCTGAATTAGTTTTACAATGTACCTTAGGTGGCTCCAATTTGTTCTGAATCTTTCTAGATTTATGTAGTCATTTGCGTGCAGTATTTATGAGAGTATTTGTATAATCACTATGTGTCTAGAACTGCTTGAAAACTACCAGCCAATCCATTGAATTCTCTGACCAATAGCTGAAGACAAAGAACAGCCAGTTGATAAGATCTTGCATGCTAGTCAGTTAGAATAATAATAATAATAATAATAATAATGATGATGATGATGATGATGATGATGATCATAATAATAATAATAATAATA
>JANHFN010001729.1:121510-132067 GCA_032468175.1 Toxicocalamus goodenoughensis | reverse complement strand
AGTTGGCTATATCGGGGCGCCGGCAGCCACAACCACTCCGTCTTGGCCGGGTTGAGCTGGAGCCTGTTCCCTCCCATATAATTACTGCAGTGAGGCTAGCACTTGCACAGTGCTGGAAAGGAGATCTTATGCCAACAGAGAGCTTAATAATTCAAAAAGTCTACGATTGTGCTGAAATGGACAAACTTACTCTAAAATTAAAAGAAAAGAAAGACTCAAAATATTATACAGTCTGGGAAAACTGGTACAAATGAATAAACAATAGAAACCAGCAAGTAAATAAATAAGGAAAGAATAGTATAAAGAGGTTAAATTATGAGTGATAACCAGAAATATGAAATAAGTATTAGAATATTTTTATATATAAGCACCTATAATCAATTTGTAATGTGCACCATGTTTTTTGTTTTTAATGAAATGTTTTGCATTTTGTATTTTGTTTTTATCTTTTTAATGTTTAGTAAAGTTTTGTTATATTAATAAAATAAAATAAAATTGAAATGCACAATGTTCTTAATATTATATGTGAAATAGTATTGGTGGATTCAGGACCAAACTTTTCCTCCAAGGCAAGGACAAAGTATCCTGAATTTCCTATCACTGAAATATCTTGATAGCCCTAAGCCCTTCTAGTATTAGGGATTTTAATGCGCTCTTTACAAAACAATATGCCTATAATAGCTATTCATAAATCATTTTTAAGACTACACTAAATTAGATGTTCAAGAGTAGAGGAGGTAGGAATAAAGTCACTACCTGAATGTCAATGGAAGATCATCTTGGCATCTAGATGACACATTTCTTTAGATATAAAATGATGACTTAAATGAAACAAAGCTAGCATTTCATGTCTATTGGACAGCTATTTAATATTTTTTTAAGGAAGAAAAATGCAACTTAAATTCTTGAACACACACACACACACACACAGAGGTAGTCCTCATCTATAACCTTTCACCTGAGAAAATATTATTTCCCTCAGGCCAGTATTGGCGGCTAACAACTGTAAATTCAGTAAATATTTGTTTCTGTAGAAGTCGTGTGCCTGGAGAACCAAACTGACTGACTGCTTTCACCAAGATTTGCTAACATGACCCAAAAGGTAGAAACAAAATACACATTCAGTGGAACCTGCTACCTGTGAACCATACAATTTTAAACCCCGTCAGATTGCAAATGGAGCACCAGAATTAGAAGGGGGGAGGAGGAAGACTAGGAGGAGGAGGAGGAGGAAGGAGGATAGAGACAAGGAAGAGAAAGAGAGACAAGAAGGAGGAGAAGGAGGAGAGAGGCAAAGAGGAGGAAGGTAAGGAGGATGAGAAGGAGAAGAGGAGGAGGAAGAGAAGAGAGACAAGGAGCACGATGGAGATGAAGAAGAGGAGAAATAGGAGGAGGAGAGAGACAAGGAGGAGGAAGGTAAGGATGGGGAGAAGGAGAAGATGAGGAGGAAAAGGAGAAGAGGAGAGAGACAAGGAGCAGGAGGGAGATGAAAAGGAGGAGGAGGAGGAGGAGGAGGAAGTGGTTAATATATTCATGTGAAACTTTTCCATGGAAGAGAGCAACTGTTTACCAAACAAAGCCCTTTAATTAGTAAAGCTTTTACCCTCTTTTAAAACACAGAGTTGAACATGCTCTAATGAGCTTTAGTAAATGTGTGCATTGGTGTTACTATGAGGAATTAAGGGATCATGAACAAGGAAAGTCATCTGGCACAGAGTAAATTTAAAAAATAAAAACACAACTGGAACAGTTAAAAATGCAAAGAGCAGCTGGAGACAATTGCTAAGAAAACTGCAGATAGGGGAGGCAAATACAGGTAGTCCTTGACATACAACCATTCACTTAGTGATCATTCAAAGTTACAACGGCACTGAAAAATAGTGACTTATGACCAATTTTCACACTTATGACCATTGCAGAATCCCTATGGTTCCGTGATTTATATGTGGATGCTTGACAACTAACTTACATGTATGACGGTTGCAATGTCCCAGGGTCACGTGATCCCTTTTTGTGACCTTCGGACAAGCAAACTCAATGGGAAAGCCTGATTCACTTAACAACCAGGCTATTAATTTAACAACTGCATTGATTCACTAAACAAATATGGCAAGAAAAGTCATAAAATGGGGCAAAACTCACTTAACAATTTTTTCCCTTAGCAACATAAATTTTGGGCTCAATTGTGGTTGGCAGTTGAGGACTACCTTTATTAATTTTATCTTTGGCACAGCCTGATAGAAAACAATATCCCACTTCTGGGTATGATGACCCAAAGGGCACAAAGGAACACAGTCAGATAATCAATAGGAGTCCCTTTATTTGTTCCAACTTTGCCCCCCATGTCCTGGTTTCCTTCTGGGCTGGAGAAAAACTCTCCCAGGAAAAGCCTTTGGCTGCAGAGAATCCAAGTCCAAAACATGGTCAATAAAAACTGTAACTATAAGTCCAATCAAGGCAAAATGAGGTAATTAGTCCGGCAGGACAAGAGAAGGAATTCCAGACGTGAAGGAATGGCAGTAATTCAACACAGTTGGGAGGATGCCAGGAATGCAGATAACCAAAGTCAACACAAGATAAACTCACGTTTCTTCCCAGTAGACACCACACTCAGCTTGCATCTCTTTTAAGTTCTCATTCCCAGGTGTGACTAATGAAGGGAATCAGGGCTCTTTCCTCCCCTGTAAGCCACACAACCCACATTGCTCTCTTCTCCATTCTTCCCTATGTGCCCTAGGATGAAGAGGGGGTGGGTTTGGGTCTTCCTCTAAACTCCCTCTCCCTTGTTTTATCTCTCCCCTGCTCTGCCCAACCGGACTTTGCCCTTCCCCAGTTTCCTCCACAGCCAACAGAGCCACACTCCCACTCTCTGTCAGCTGTGGATTCAGACTCTGATAGGGACATGACATGTGGGCTGGTAAGAAACAACACCATTAATTTGTTTTGGCCAAGCTTTTGTGTTTTGGATTGGATGTTTTTAGAATCTGCTTAAAGTTTTCTTATATATTATAGCAGCTGGTCAGATAAAGCTGACATTTTATATTCCCCAGATTCATGAAGGAATAAGATGCATTGCCTTCTTATCTCTGCCTTGGCAAAGGGCCAGTCAGAATATGAAGCTGGGGATAATTTGCATTCCTTTTGGTCTGAATGACGGCTTCCAGCAAGCAAAGGAACGTTTAGAACCTCCTCCACAGCTGACAGACTTTCTCATAAAGACAGGACCCTCAACATAGGGAAAGGTTCACTGAGAGGATAGCCAAACTTTTGGCTTGAAGCCAGGTCCCATAAACTCCTTTTGGTTTATACAAAAGGAATGTTTTTTCTTCACACATCTGGAGTCCCGATCTAATGGTGCCTCTCACATGGGG
The DNA here is from genome assembly GCA_032468175.1 of Toxicocalamus goodenoughensis. Lineage (NCBI taxonomy): Eukaryota > Metazoa > Chordata > Lepidosauria > Squamata > Elapidae > Toxicocalamus > Toxicocalamus goodenoughensis. The sequence goes on along the minus strand of JANHFN010001729.1, from coordinate 128,696 downwards.
CTGACAGTATTGGAACTGGCAAGCTTGCTGGCTGACTGTATGAAGTCTTCCCCGACTATAAATTCTGGAATGAGAGTATGTGACCTGATGCTGCAAGTCTCTTTTAGCTATTAACTGTGTTGATGTGTTTTACATCTTGGCCCCATCAAAGGTGTGCGATGTGGTGAGGAGGTTGTTAGCTTTACAGCGAGAGGCCCTGGGTGAAAAGGAAGCCACAAACATCTGAGGTAACAAAATGGTCAAAACCTACTTTGGTTTATATATGAACAGCAGACAAGAGTGCTTGCTCGGATGAAAAATAATTCAAACCGCCACCAATTTTGTTTTTAAAAAAATCTCTTCCTTTCCTATTTTTAGAAAGCTTTTAATATAACAGTTCACTGAAATAAATGTGGTTTCCCTACCTGCATTCTGACAGGGTGCTAGCTTTCCACCATCAAATCCTGATGCAGACATATCCTGGTCATAAACCCGGTCTTACATCAGGTTCTAGATATTATAAACACAATGCCAGATCTTACAAAATCACAGAAGATAACATTAAACCTTAATCTTTTCTAAAAACAAAATTGCTGCTGTGCCCTGAGATCACGCCCGCTGTCGTTTGAATACAAGCTGCTGCAAGGAGAGGGGCGAAAAGGTGAGGGTCTGAATGTCAGTGCTTTAAGCTTTTCCTTCGTTTGTTAAAAACAGTTTGGCAGCTCCTTTCGCTCTGTTGCTATTTTATCTTTTGTGGTTTTTCGTTTATTTTCCTCGGCTTCCGAGAGGTGTACAACGCGAAGCTAAGCAATTGCATCAAAGCCACACAGAGATCATTTTGTTTTTCAACCACATTCACACATTTTCATACACACAGCCACAATCAAATGTTTTTTAAATTTAATATTTTATTTTTATCCTGCCTTTATTGTTTTTATAAAAAGCCCCAGGAAGTGAACAATGTTCATACTCCTTCCCCCTCCTATTGTAGGCTGATGGTATTTTCTTTCTTCCCTTGACTAGGTCAACTGGGTGCTTTCCTTGGCTAGGTGATGTCCTCTACATGTTTGGAAGAGCAGCTCCCCTTAATCCCAACCAGCCTGGCTAATGCATGTAATTCTCGACTTACTACCACAATTGAGCCCAAAAACTATGTTGCTAAACGAAACATTGGTTAAGTGAGTTTTGCCCCGTTTCACAACCCTTCTTGCTGCAGTTGTTAAGTGAATCACTTTAGTTGTTAAGTTGGTCACATGGTTGTTAAGTCAATCTAGCTTCCCCATTGACTCTGCTGGTCAGAAGATCACAAAAGGGGATCACACAACCCCCCAAGGCAATGCAAACATCATAAATACGAGTCAGTTGATAAGCATCTGAATGTTGATCATGTGATTATGGGGATGAAGCACTGGTTGCAAGTGTGAGAAATGGTCATAAGTCACCTTTTTTCAGTGCCCTTGTTACTTCAAACGGTCGCTAAATGAATTGTTCTAAGTCAAGGACTACCTGTATTGGTCCTGAAAGTGTGACAGTACCAAAAAACTGGAGGATCAGGTGAATCTCTGGTTCCTGAAACTCTTTGGTTCCTGTCTTGGATTCTCAGAGTGGCAAAGACAGAGGAAAGAGTCTTTCAGGATCCTTGTTTAGTTTTGTTTCTCTAATTTGGCCATCAAGGGCTTGCAGCTTTGGGAATTTTCTGAGTCAGTCGCTGTTGAAGATGCTTGGAGAATCAACAGTAAAAAAATCCTCCGCAGATGATGTTTCATTTCACATAGTCCAAAGGTGTCAAACTCAAGGCACACGGGCTGGATCTGGCCTGTGAGGTGCTTAGATCTGGCCCGCAGGGCTGCCCTGGAAACCCTTGAAGGACCGGCCCATGGTGCCTCTGCCAGGGACTATAGAGGTCGGCTTCCCAGGATCCATTTTTGGTCATGACGGTCTCCTGCAGCCCTCTGTCAGCAAAAACAGAGTTCCCCAAGATCTCTTTTCACTGGCAGAGGGCTGCAGGAGACCGTCATGGCCAAAAACAGAGCCCGGGTGGCCTACGTGAAGCCTCTCTGAGCTCTGTTTTCACTGGCAGAGGGCTGCAGGAGACCGTCATGGCTAAAAACAGAGACTCAACAACTGATGTCGAGCTGGCCACACCTCAAGGCCGCACACTCCAGCCCCCCTGTGGGGGCAGGTTAAACACAACCCTGATGTGGCCCTCAATGAAATCAATTTTGACACCCCTAACATAGTTCATAGCCAAAGGAGGGAATAAGGGAAAATCTTTCCCAAATAAACTACTAAATCCATACTCTGTAGACATATATTTCAAGTCACTGGAGACCTTTTGCTTGGCTAAGTTCTGACTCTTATAATTTCTGAGTCTGTTCCCTTATCACATCAGTAATGACAAAAAGAGGAAATTTTCTTCCGGTGCTAAACAGATGATAGAATACCTACAGGTCATCTCCTAACAAGCATAAGCTGCAAATCCAAACAAAGTTTGTTACAGAGAATGTGCGTTTCTTTTTTCCTACACAAAGACAAGAGTTGGCCAGTGCTAATTTCATTCTGCATCCAGCACAGTCTTGCTTGATCAGAGTACAGGTTCACTTAGTGACAGTTTGAAGTTACAAAGACACTGAAAAAAAAGGGACTTATGACCATTTTTCACACTGATGATCGTTGCAGCAGCCCCATAGTCACGTAATTTGTATTTGGATGCTTGACAACTGACGCACACTTATGATGCTTGACAACTGACTCACACTTATGAAAGTATCCTGGAGTCACATGATCCTGTTTTGTAACCTTCTGACAAGCAAAGTCAATGGGGAAACCAGATTCACTTAACAATCATATTATTAATGTAACAACTGCAGTGATTTCACTTAACAAAAAGTGGGGAAAAATGGGGCAAAATTCACTTAACAAATTTCTCACTTAGCAAAAGAAAATTTGGGCTCAATTGTGGTTGTAAGTCGAGGACTAGCTATATCTTTCTGAATGAGGTTTGTGTTGCTGTTTTTTTTTCCTGAAAAGGAAGGTTGTTCACTATGCTGCCCTCTGCTGTTTATCAGTAAGAAGCAACTTGTCTTTTTTATTAAAATATATATATATTTTCACCCACACCCCCATATTCAGACATATAAAAAACAATGGCATATATTTTAAGGATACCATACCCACCTGACCAGGAGATTGTTTTTAAAAATGAATAGCAACTAGAAGTTTATCACTTTTTTGTCATAACTCTATTAGATGTTTAAACAAGAAAAATAAAACTAACATTTCTGATAAAGAAAAGAAGAAAGGAAGGAAGGAAGGAAGGAAGGAGAAGGAAGGAAGGAAGGAAGGAAGGAAGGAAGGAAGGAAGAACAAAGCCCAAAGTGCAAGAAAATAAAGAAAAAATATATAAAGAAAGTACTTCTGATTTTCTTTTACAACAGTTATAGGTATAAATTTAAACTCTTATTCTATGGTTGCATGTAACTTGCTTTTTTCTATTTTTTTTAGTCATTACACTAAATTATATCATAATTTCATTTTTCTTTGTTTGGAATAGAAAATCCAAAGGGGATAGAAACTAGAAGTTTATCAAATTTTCAGAACTTGTATGATTGCCAGATATATCAGCTTCAGGTGTAAGATAATAAGCCTTTACTGGCACACTGGCAACAGCCTGATTATCACATTTCTCATTAATCAGTTACTGTTAAAGACAGAGTTGTGGGGACTTATAAAAACAATGGACATCTCTGTGCTCACTTCCCATATTACATTCTGCCATGGTTTGCATTTAATAAGCCACAACTGCCTGGGTTTACACATTGTGCTAAGTCATAATTGAGGTTTTTCAAACCATATTGGCTGTGTATAAGCATGCTGAACACAAACCAGAGATGTGTAAAATCTGCTCACCGTATGTGATTCTCTACCTAAGTGAAAATGTCATCTCTTTGCTTATTTGCTTGAAAATTGGTATTCTTCTTTTCAAGAAATGAAATAAACTAAAGGCAGTTTACAAACCATCACCCTGTTAAACCATCACCATGTCAGCAAATTCAGCAGCAAAACACTCACAGCAGCAATTCATATAGTAGTGTTTCTCAATCTTGACAACATTAAGTTGTGTGGACTTCAGCTCCCACCATTCCCCAGCCAGCATGTCCACATATCTTTAAAAGTTGCCAAGGTTGAGAAATACTGGCATACAATATTGGGGATTATTGATGCTGAGGATTGTATGAGGAAACCCAATTTAACTGGACCTTGTGGATGCTTGGGAAATATTCTGGAATATGTGTAAACAGTCTTATCTTGCTTACATGGGTACAGCAGCATGGTTTTGCCTCAACCAGCAACTTTGTGCTACAGAAGTGATGCAATGTTTCTCTTTAAATTGAGAACATCCTTTCTAGTGAGGTATTTTGTGTCCCATTAAGGCCTCTTCCTTCATTTTTAGTAGCTAAGGAAAACTTTTTCTAGTTTTGGGGAATTACTGGAGGAAACCTCAGGTGAGGAAAATAAACACTACCACTTCACTGGACTTTGCCCTTTGAAGTATCTTCCAATGGTTGCTTCACAGACAGTGAATTGATGTTCGCTCTTGAAACTTTGTCTAGCCTGGAAATAATATTAGTAAAACAGAAACTGTATTTGTGTTTGGAAGGATTTTCAAAGTATCTCCACATATGTTACTCTTGCAGATTAGCAATAAACCGCTCACCAGTCTACAGTGCTCTTACTAGCTCATTTAAATATGGGAAAGGAAGAATTTGTGGCATAAATGGCCTGCCTCTGTTTTTGCACACTGTATATAGAATCATCCTAAAATAATTACAATACTGACAGAACCATGTAGAGAAACTGAGTCGGTAAACTATAACCTTGAATAAACTCTATTCCACTCTGTTCCCCATATGTGAAACAGGAAGAAGAGAGACAGGTTTATAGCACTGGTGGAAAATAAGAGTTATACATGACATGACAAATGGTATGGAAATGGAAAATAAAATATGTTTCAGTAGACTCTTGGCTACACATAGGTCCAAATTCCAGCACTGCATAAAAAGCAGACCATCATTCAAAAAGCATCTGAAATTACTAACAGTTCAGACAGACCTGAATGTTAATTATATGCACCTAGGAATGTTACCCCAAAGAGGCATGTTTATAAAAGCCACAAGAGATCTTGTGTTTTCAATCATGGCAGCAGATTCAAATTTCTTACACAAATAAAGGCAAATGCTAAAGTCTGAAGCTAGGTAAATTCTTATCACATGCAGTCTACAATCAAAGTCTTGGGCAATTTGATGATGCCAACTAAAGACCTGGAATGCTGTCACTCTTAACTGGGGTTGCAGAAGCTAAATTATTGAGCCTTCAGGAAAAGAAGGAGGAAGAGCAACCACAACTTGGGAAAACAATGTATTAAACAGTTTAATAGGAATTTTCTTTCAAAGTTTTCAGTGCTTTGAGGCCAGGGGTATAGAAGCATCTGCAGGAGAAAGTCAGAATTGGAACTCTGACAATTTGCCATGGCTAACTCACTATGGCCAACTCACCACAGAACAACTTGCCACAGGACAAGAGTTACACTAATATCAAAGAAATAGTGGAATAGAATCATTAAATAAAGGATGCAAAGGGAGGGACAGAATGAATTGTGAATGACAAAAAATAAAATATTTTAAAATTTATTTTAAATAATTAAATAGAATTGTTAAATTGTCCCATAGCAAGTTGTCCAACGGCAAGGTGGCTGTGATGAGTTGGCTGCGATGAATTGTCCATGGCAAGTTGGCTGTGGTGAGTTGTCCCATTCTGGTCAAAATTGGCCAGATGGCAGTCACAATCCAAATCTTGCCACCTTGCTATGTGTGGATCATGCTGTGATCATTGGACTACAATGTTGTATTTACAATCTTATCTATTCCAACATCGATACACAAGATTCTTCTGCTGGCATATATATTTACTCAGATATGTGATTGTGCATGCATAATTTATAGAGACTGAAGTGCCACTAATGAACATTTAATGCAAGAATTGCACATATAGAATATCACAGACTTTACCTACTGGGTCAAGAAATAACTATTTCTAAATGTGAAATGTGACACAAATCACTTCAATAACCACTCCAATTCATGATAAGGGAAAATAATGGACTTGTTTTGGTTCAAAAAATACATGCAACATGATAAAAATACAAAACAAAGAAAAAGTGATTATAGTTATCACTTGGCCTATAGACCAACATACTACATCTAGTAGTTCTAACACAGATCAACTCATGGTAGAGCAAAAGAAAGTATTAAGGAACTCAAATTATGTGCTGCTATCCAAATAGGAGAAGCTCAAATGGAAATGGAAGAATTATGGATTATAAGTGTAATTATAAGCAGTTAGATTTTGAAAGGGAAACATAAAGTATAGCAGTCTTAGGAGCATACGGTGAATTTGTTTTTGTATATGCTCCTGGTGATTACTGCATAGGCTAGGCTCTGCAGTTTTTCCTTTTTCCTTAATCCAAGGTTATCTAGTTGCTTTTGTACTTAAAGCAATGCTTTTGTACTTAAAGCAGGACTAGAACTCATGAACTCCTGGTTTCTAGTCTGATACCTTAACCACTACACAAAATTGGCTTACTGGACTGAATCTGCTTATTTAGAGACATTCTCTTAACAGTTTATCTATACTGTAGTCTATTTCATCAACAAAATCATTTAGGAAACATGTTATCACTTTAAACCATTGTTGAGTGAAAGCACTGTCTATTCATTCTTGAATGGACAGAAAACTATAATGGCACAATGTTTTCGGTATCATGTATCTACTATCTCTGTTTTGCCTTGCCACCAAATGTTAGTATTGAGATTACAGAGATTACTGGAACTGAAAGAGGGCTTAGGACAAGGGTCTTCAAACTTGGCAAGTTTTCTACTTGTGGACTTCAACGCCCGGAATTCCTGAGCTAACATGACTGGAGGAGGAATTCCAGAAGTTGAAGTCCACAAGCCTTAAAGCTGTCAAGTTTGAAGATTTTTATTTATTTATTTATTTTTGTCAATTGCTTACAAGATATAAATATAAGTAAAAACATAGTTATGAATACATGGATACATATAAGAAAAACAAAAAATAAAAGAAACAATAGGACAGGGACGGTAGGCACGTTGGTGCACTTATGCACGCCCCCTACAGACCTCTTAGG
>JANHFN010001729.1:76487-87804 GCA_032468175.1 Toxicocalamus goodenoughensis | reverse complement strand
GCTGTAAGCCATAATCATCACAATTATGACAAATCATGGCTTGAACTATCTTGCTTTGCATGTAATGAGTCTATCTCTATATAGTTTCATCTTTTAAGTTGCATTCCTGAAATAAATGAACTTTTGCACGATATTCTAATTTTTCGAGTTTCACCTGTATATGATTCCTTTGAAGGAAACTTGGAACTTGGTATGATAGTGTCCATCTACTCTGTTGGGGGGAAAAAAACCTACCAATGAGAAATTTTTGTAAAGATGGCCATTAATTGCCCCACACACATATCATGTCAATAGCTTTAAAAAAACATGGGCAAGACATCTCTCTTTCTGTTATATTCATACAGTATGCAACTGTCAATGATTCCATCTCCCATTTTCTAGGAACCAATGCAATGATCAATATCAGAATCTGCTAGGTCTAATCCCCAGTGCTCTCAAATAGAACAAGAGAAGAGTGCAGAGAAGAGCAACAAAGATGATAAGAGGTCTGGAGACTAAACCAAATGATGATTGAGGGAACTAGATATGTCTAGTTTAATGAAGACAAAGATTAGGGATGATATGATAGCGGTCTTCTAGTATTTGAGGACCACACAGAGAAGTGGTCAACCTATTCTCCGAAGCACCTGAGGGCATGACAAAATGGGTGGCAGATTATTAAAGAGAAATCAAATCTATAACTAAGGAGAAATTTCTTGACAATGCGAACAGTTAATCAGCAGAACAGCTTGCTCCAGAAGTTGTTGGTGCTCCATCACTGAAGGTTTTCAAGAAGAAACTGGACAGCTGTGTGTCAGTCCAACCCCTACTCACATCCTTGAATAGGGGTTGGACTAAACCTCCAAGGTCCCATCCAACCCTATTATTCTATGTAATAAGTTTGAGATGTTAAAGGAGTGAACAAATGCCTGGAAGAGTACATAAAAGAGATGGAGAATACTCCAAGTTTCTGTGTTACTTTGCCCAAGGCAAAGCAAAACTTTGGTCTCTTTTTTCCTCACAAATAAAAATACTCCAAAACACAAGAGGAGGTGAAAAAAAAAGAACTTTGGAACCATAGCAAAATAAAAGAGGTATCAGTCTGGTCTGCATTCTGCTGGACTGACCAGAGATTCCTAGGAAAGTGATCCTAGATTCAGTAGCTCAGCAATAAGCCTTTAAGAAATCCAAGAATGTATGTATAAAAATTCAGATTAATAAAGACACAATCTATAGATTTAGGAGACTATGACTCATAATAATCCAAATGCAGATGGACCTCAGTTGGTAGGTAATTGCACAACAAATATAAAACCACATCATGATTTTCTCCCCACCCCCAATATATGGTGTTTATGAGTTAATAGTTAGTGCATTAATATTGGGCTAGCTCTCCCTCTCATAGCCCTAGGAAGCAGGCAGGGCAAATTACTTCTGAATAACCTTGTCAAGAAAACTGCAAGAACTAGTTGAGGCAATTGCCCAAAATCAAGGTAGCTCAATACAAAGACACCCAAACAAACAAACAAACAAACAAACAAATAATGTATACCTGTAAGACTGTAGTGTGTACAGAACAAATATCTTTTCAGTTGTGGGTATTATATGTGACTCCTTGAAGTGTGTCATAAATATAGTGAAGGCAAGGGAGGCAAATTGCCTTAAATCTGCAAGCACAAGATATCCCATGCTGCTCACTCCTTTCCCCATGCCTTTTAACATACATGATCATACAGGATAAGGCAATCATACATGAAATGCAGAAATCTAGACAACTACCGGATGATTGCAAAGAGCTAGATTTTTCTGTATCCTTTTGCTGCCATGTCTTTTTGCAGCTCAAACACTTCATATTGTCATGTACATAGACATACATGGCATGAAGCTGGCTAGAAAGATAAGATTTATATTTCTGGCTACTATTTCCTAATGTTGCATTGGAAAAACAATAATACTGCAAGACCATAATACTTACACTGGAAAAAAAATACCATTAGGCAGCTGTTAAAATTTAACCTGCTTCAACCAACTGTATTTTTAAAACGTTCTTAAAACCAGGAATTCTCAAATGTATGCGTACTAACACAATCCAATTATTGTTCTAAATCATGTTCGAATTATCCTGATCAAATTGTCTAGTATGATATCTAGTATTACTATTTTTATTACCAATCAGAACCCCACATAAAACCCTTAGGCATTATAAAGCACGGATTAAAAAAAAGAATACCATTGTAATAAAAGCAGCAAACCTTTTCTTTCAAAAATAGTCCTGAAAACCATCATTCATTTTATTGAAAGAGCAAGCATTGAACAGGTGTGGGAGAACAAAAATATTCCCACCCTGGCACCAAAAGGAAGGCAACATAAGCACCGGTCAAGTTTTTCCTGGGAGAACATTCTTACACTAAGATGTTTAGCAGCAGCAGGCCAGGTCAGGTTAGCAGAGGGTAAATTACACCAATGATTAATATCGATCGACCTCTTAATATCTGGTAGATTTTAGAGGGCTTCAAAGTGGCAATTCTTGGTTTCTTAAGGAAGAGGGTATGATGATGAGACCTAGACCAGATATTCCTAAACTACTGAGGCATCCTGAATATGCAGTCCATCTTTATAAATTTAAACCAAGTTGGCAGAGCATAAAAATCCCAGAGCTGTTTCTTTGTTCTTTTTAAGTCCATCTCCGATGTTATGTAAATAAACTGCATGAAATTCCTCTAACAACAGAAACTAGGCAAACTGGAAGCTCCTGTTGAACAAGTAGAGTGACTTGGGACAGTTAAAATCGTCTGCTTTGATTTCTCAAATAAGGCCTTGATCTTGGAAAACTGAAGGGCATCCTGTCTGTAGGTGAAGGCTTTTCAGTATAGCAAAAAGAATTTGGTAGGATCCTCCCTTGCCCCAGACTTAGTGCCGCCTGCTCTACACTGGTCTGGGGCTGTACCTGGCTCTGTAATGTTTCCCTGTAATAAATGGAAAGTCCTCGATTCATTCTTACTGACAAATCAGCTTCAGATGCTTCCTTAAGGGTTAACCCCTTCAATATTGTACCCTTCCCTGTAACCCTTCTTAGGACCAGCGCTTTGCGGCTTTGCTAGAGCTGACCTCTGAAGGGTTAAGCAGCTGCCTTTTCCCAAGACAAAGGAGACCAGCCGTTAATCAGGCTGGAATTTGGAGTAATTGCACGTTGACAGAGGAGCTTGATGGCTGCTGACCTTGAACAGGGATGTGAAATGGCAAAATATTTATTCACATAGCAGTAGACCTGGTCCTTGCTATCACGTTAAGAGAGTTAGGAGCTATGCAGTGTTTCCTGGGTGCTGTCTTAACTAATAGGTAGAGAAAAGTGGCTGCATCCAGATGGGAAATGTGATAACAGGGTTATTTGAAAATAAGATGACCAACAATGGTGTGTCACTGTTCAAGAAAGGGAGAGTTGTGTAACCAAGCAAGTCATGGTTACAAATATAGCAAAGCCTGCAATGGGTATAAATCATGGTTGTTTTGCACAACCTGCTCCAATAACTTTTAAATGATTATGTGACAAATATTTTGTGGATCTCTGTGGAGTGACATGGAATAATATTGCATGTACTGTGTGATTGGTGGAGCATTTCAGGCTCTTACTATGAATTTAGCAGGGCTTTGGATGTACAGATTTGATAGTCTCATTTTCCATTACTTATTAAGATGAGGCTTCATAGCATTCCATTTGTTTGAAAAGAAAATTAGAGGCCAAAGAAACCAAAGGATTTGTGACAGTTCATATAGAAATTCTGGCAAAATTGTGCAGCTTGCTAAAGTTCATTTGCTAAAATGTACTTTTATGCCATTTTTTTGTACCAGTAAGTTCACATTTCAAATCTGCCTGGTAGAATGAGACACATAGCTACAGGTGTGTCAACAGAGTATACAGTAGTAAAAAAAAAATCAAGATGGCAATTGTGATGGCCCAATCAAGACTCCAATTCTAATGAGTGATGCATATAAAAAACAGGCAGAACTTCCAGGGCATCTCTAGAGCTGCCATTCTGACCTTTTTGATCATGCCCTCTGAACACGCTTGCACAGCCACAAAGAAGTCTGCACACATTCTGTTTCTTTGCGTTAAAAATTCCTTGCATTCAGAGAGGAACTGAGCACCATAAGAGTGGCCTTAATCTCACCCTTTCCTTGGCATGCAGAGAACGAAACTGGGCAGTAACATGAATGGGATTGTCCAGTCCACGGGTTTTCAAACTTAGCCATTTTAAGATTTTTAAGAGCTTCAGCTCTCAGAATTCCTCAACCAGCTGGTTTAGTCTATTAGTTCTTGTTTCACGTAGAACTATAGTTATTCAGTCCTTTTTGTGAAATCACATAACCTGCTCTGTGGAACTGCCAGCAGTTGATTTCAAATAGAACTTCCAAAGTTTAATATCCAACATAAATATCCTAGTTTTAAAAACAGGAAACCTCTCTCCTCTCCCTCTCTCAATCTCCTCCCTCCCCCCCTCTCTCTCTTGGAGTGGGCTTTAAAAATACCAGCAACCAGTTTTCTGCCTGGTTGCTGGGTGGGCATGGCTATGGAGGGTGTGGCCTAGTTGGCCTCCTGCACCATGGCGAGGGCCCCGTTTTTGCCCTCCCCATCAAGGCTTTCCTTGAGTCTCTGGGAAACTGAAAACGGCCTTTCGCAGGCTCCAGAGGCCCTGGGGACGCTGGAAACAGGGCCCATTTATGGCTTTCCAGAGCCTGCAGGGGGTCTATTTTTCACCCTCCCCAAGCCTCTGTGCAGGCCCTGCACTTACCTGGCATCCAAACAGGCTGTGTGGGGACTCCTGGGAGGGGCAGGGCATGGTGGGTGGGGCCAGCCAGGGTGGGATTTGCCGGTTCATCAAACTGGCTATAAAACTAGCTATGGGTTTGTCCGAACCAAGGTGAATTGGTAGCAGCCCACTCCTGTATCTACCTATCTTATTTATCTTAGCAGCACAGGACAAATAGTGTTGAGATGCTGATATCTTTGGGGCATTCAAGTTGGCTTATTGTACTGAATTTATTTTAAAGCAAAATAGATGTCTTCAGCCTTTTTAGACTAGAGTATGTGTCTTGGTTTCAGTCTTAACTCCAGGCAACTGCCTGGACAAGTCTATTCAGTCTTCTTGGCAACAAGTGGTTTGTCTTGCTTGCTTCCTAGGGCTGAGAGACAGCGAGAGCGACTGGCCCAAAGTCATCCAGCTGGCCTTGTGCTTAAGGCAGTTTCATGCTTTTCTACCCTGCTGCCTTAACCACTACACGAAATGTAATCTCATTCTGTGCAGGTTTAGTTCACCTTTTTTTTTGCATAGAAAAACCCTCCAGAGAAAATAATTCCTAAATTATTTTTTAGCATTTTTGCTGACCAATTTTGTCAATGGAACATGGTTTGGGGGGGGGGGAAGATTGTAGAAAAGGAGCTTCGTGTGTGGCAGTTTGCCCATCACTGTGTAAAGTTCGATTCATCTACTTATAACATTTTTCTGCTTTTGTAGTACTTATAGAGAAGGAAGGGGTGCTCATCATTCAAATTTACACACACACACAAAGAGAGAGAGAAAGGCTGAAAAAGAAACTCTTACATGAGAAAGCTTGACTCAGAGACAAAGATGGCTACGGACTATGGATGATTACTGCTTGATGCCCCTTCAGGCTTTGCCACAATGTTGGCAAAACACAATCTTCCTTTTTTGGGGTTGTCTTGCCACATGGGGCTGGGAAATGGTATTGTTCACATGGATCTTTCCTGGGGGAGGATAACCTGATTCCTGGGCACAGATGTTGCTGCTGCGGTATCTCCCCAAACTTGTTTCAGTCTCAGCCATCTCTTGTTGTATCTTAAACGCCTGTCAGAGCTTAGCTTTCCCTGTCTAGGAGTCAGGATCTGGACTACAGCCAAGCTCTAAAGTTACCAGAAAATAGTTAGCTATAGTTTTCAGTAGTAATTCATTGCAGATCTCACTTATGTTCAGTTAAGGATGGCTTTTCAGGACTCTCACAGAGAATTTAAATTAAATTTCATAAAACTGGGAAAATAACATTCTTGAGACACCGGAGGTTATTGAAAAGAAATGCCACTCATTTCTTCTAACAAAGATCAATAGATCTGTTTTTTGGTACTCAGCTAAATGTTATGCTAAGGTAGGACAAGGTCTGTTGCAGAACTGTGTACTTCCTGCTGATGGTTTGTTTATTTTTTATTCATTAAATTTGTTTGCTGCCCATCTCACCACAAAGCAACTGTCTTTATTATGCTATCTTTTTCTGTTAACAACTACAACAACAATCCCACTAATGTAGTAAACAATTGGATGATAAAGAAGCATTAACAGCTTTGAAAATACCATGGAAAAAGCCATGGTTGTATGCATCTCACTGAGCTCTTCCAAGCACCCATTCCGATAGAAAGCTACTTTAGCTTAATACTTACTGAACCCATTACCTATCCACAATGACTATGTTATTGTGTGACAACAACCATTTCAACATATATTTATTTATTTGTTTTATATAGCTGCCCATCTCCTAGATGGGGAGCTCACAATTCCTTAAAAGCAAATTTTAAAATATCCACGAAACATAATGAATCTACCTCAAGAATAAAACCCAAAGCAATCAGCAAAATGACACCTAGGCACAGGCCATTTAACTCTCAAACCTCATACTCTGGACACATCCATGTTTTCAGTGTTTTATAAAAAGCCAGCAGAGTCGAGGCCTATCTGGTCTTGAGGGTTATGATGTCCCAATGTTCAGATATAATAACAGAAAAGACCAGCTCCCTCATTAAGTGGGGTCAGCCCTCCCATCAAACATGGTGCGATGTGTAGAAACAACCAAAAAGAGGCAGTCATGCAACCTGGCCCCATGGAAAGGAGGAATTTAAAGATACAGCCAGCAATCTGAAATCCACCCAGAAGCACACTTGAAGCCACTGCAGCTCACAGAACAAAGGTGGGGCTAATAACTGCCTATAGTGTCACATTTTGGACCAGTTGCAGCTTCTGGATGGTCTTCAAGAATATCCCTATGTGGAGCACCTAGCACCATTCAACTCAGGAGGTGACTAAGATGTGACCCACCATGAACAATGCTCCACAGTCCAGGAAGCAATATAACTGGTACACAAAATGTTCTGCAAAAGCCCTCTTGTCATGGCTCTTTGAACAGGAGACATATTCAGGATTGTGCACCAGTTCTTTTCACTTCCTTACCTGCTGTATGCTAGTCAACCTACAGAAAGGGATTAGTCGATTCCCCCTGGCTCCCCTCCCGTCACGGAACACTTCTTAACATGGGATGGGGATGGGGGAGGATGCATGCTTTGACAGATGATTGGAGCTATGGATTTAGCCATCTGTCAAAACCTAACACTAAGATAGCTGATCAATAGGATGAATGGACTCTGCCTAGAAAAGCAGGGCTGGGATGGGTAATAGGAAAATGGAAAATTTCATTCTTGACTTACCAAGCCTCTAGATTCCTTTTCAATTCTTTGTGGAAACTAGAAACCTGATATATTGGAAATCTGATGACTTAAAACCCCATCTCATCTCCCTTTGCTTTTTTATTAACACTCCTGATTCTGGTCTATAAAGCCCTACATGGCATAGATGCTGGTTACTTGAGGGGCCATTTCCTATGGTATCAGCCTGGCCAATTCAATCTAGCAGGGTTGGTGTGCTCTGCCTTTCTTTGATCAAGCAGTGCCATCTATTAGGATCCTGGAAATGTGCCTTTGCTGTTGCAGAACCTGCCGTCCGGTATAAGGTTCCTCCTGAGATCCAGGTGGTTCTTGCCCCAATGATGTTCCAGAGGACCTTAAAACAGGGGTGGGATTCAATTTTTTTAAAAAATATTTTTTTAATAAGTTTTACACAGTTAACAACAACACAAATAGAAAACAATACAAGGGAGGGGAAAAAGGAAATATCTTAAGAAGTGACAGGGCGGGGGGAAATGCAGTCAGCGATGTCGTGCATGCACAATAAGGACTGACTGGGCAGGGAGAGAAGGGGTGGGCAGAGAGGGGTGGGGCCAGCCAGGGGCATGATTTGCTGGTTCTCCAAACTGCGCAGAATCATAACAATCAGTTCTATAGAACTGGTCCGAATCAGTAAAATCCCAACCCTGCCTTAAAGACTTGGTTCTTCTCCCACGCCTTGGGCTAAAGGGGTTTGAGCCCCTTGTGTGTATATGACATGTTGTCTTGATGAGTGCTTCTGTCATCTTGTTATACTATTGTTACATGTTCTTCGTAGATTTGTTTACCTCTTTTCATCTGGGTGATGTTGTGCATCACCCAAAGTTGTCAGAAGGTGTCAAAGTTAAATGAAATAAAATAAAAGTAAAACAAAACTTTATTACAGATGGAATGTGATTAGTGCACATTTGAATGCAATATTTGAGTTAGCATGAATTTGAAACTGATACCAGATTGCATTTAATGCAACCCCAAATTCAGTTAATGTAGGGCTAGCTTGTTTAGAATTGAGGCTGTCAAGTGTGTAGTTGCAGTTGCAGTTTTAGACTCTGCTGTGTACAAAATGGAGAAAAGGAAATATGTGTGTAATTTCAGTGCGTACTAAATGATGAAAAAGAAGATTTAGAGGATGTTCAGAGGAAAATTGTGTAAGTTTGAAAAAGAGGAGGCTCAATATTACCTTAGAGCAAAAATTTAATGTAATTGGACAATATAAACAGGGTCACAGCAACCTTAAAACAGGACAAGATGTTGGAATGCCTGATTTATTTATTTATTTTCTATAACTATTCTCTGACTTAGTTAACCATGCATTTAAATTGTAAGTGTATTCTTTCCATCCTTTACTGCAATATTTCATTAATATTTATATAAAAAATTATGTTTAATTTTTTCATTTTCTTTTTACATTGAACTGGAACCAATTATCATATTTTCCATAGAAGTATCACTACAAATAATGCAAATTCAACCATTTTGGGAGATTCATTTATTACACTAATCAAAACCTGCCAGTAATTCAACTTAACTCCAGTATTTGTGTTTGTATTTCTAATGACAAAGAATTTAAAAAAATAAGACTGTAAGGTAACATGATAAAGCCACTAAGTTTATATTTCTCCTTTGTGGCAAAACTGTTCACACTCATTACATATTTTGATGTACAAATCACTTTCTTTGCTCTTAGCTCATTTGCAAGAGGTCTTGACCTAAACTAAGAATTTTTACTTTATGGCCAGCCGTTTAATAGTTCAGTCTGAAAGAAAAATGTGCAGGCTCAAATGTTTGAGGTTGAATTCTGCAGTGTAACTGTTCTTAGTTGGTAAAATAAAGTTTGATTCTGTTTCTCAATTGCTATTACTGATCTAAACCATGCTGTAGCCAATGAACAGCTGAGAGCCAAATACTGGTTAGCTAAAAATTAATAGATTTGTTTCCAGTCAATAATTAAACTGAATTAAAGGAAATCTCACATTTCAAATAGCCCAGTTAAAGCTTCTGAACGTTCAGGTTTGCCTCATATGAATGGCCTTAAAAGTGTCTCAACACATCAGCTGAAATAATTGAAATTCTGTAATTATATTGAATTTGTAAAAGACTTCTACTGTACAGCTTGAGAAGGTCCTATGTCCTATCTCTTAGACTTAACTGGATTTTTATCCTGGGATGGACTTGTTATGTTTAGCTGCAAATGACTAAAAAGATCACCCAATTTAAGTATGCATTAATCCTTCTAGCAATGGCTGAGAAGAAAAGGAAAAATAAAAAGGATCAATTATTAACTTTACTTACCGCTATGCTGTGCCTTTATCCAAAATGGATTTCAGGGAGATAAACATAAAAATCAAATAATATTAAAATAACATTTAAAACAAACAGTGTCATCTTAAGTGTCTTGATAAGGTGGTCATCGAAATCTAACAAATAATATTTTATGTAATTTACAGTAATTTAATACTGTAAATTGGATCAAGGTTTACTGATCACAATATATTGTAATCCAGAGACAAAAACCAAAAATTTTTCATCCAGCTATAAAGAATTTAATATGTCTGAGCAAAAACCAATGGATGCCAGTTGTAGCTCTCTGTACAGCAGGCTTCCCAGAAAAAGCCCTGTCCTCCATGAATGCAGAACTCATGACAATGGAACTAAGTATAGGGCTTCCCTAGCCTATTTTAAGGCACAGACAGGCTAATAGAGAAGAAAACATTTCCTTCATAAATTTGGCTCTTGTGCTATTTAGGAGTTTAAAGTTATGTTCCAGCATTGTGCTTGAGTTCAGTAATATGGCCATTCTTGGGAGGGGGGGATGAAGAGGCCAGTGCATGCCAATTTCCAACTTTAAAATAATTATTTAAATGAAAACAAATAAAAAAAATATTATGTCATTATTTCTGGGATGCTTAACTCCGTTTGTAGTTATGATGGAGAAGATGCAACCACTGAATTTGGTATGGAAGAACTGGTGGGCAAAGTAAATGACTAGTTACCTATTTAAGGACTACATGAGAACTCTTATATATAGTTTTGAGGAAAATCAGTAACAGTAATAGAATTGGAAGGGACCTTGAAAGTCATCTACTCCAACCTCCCTCTTCTAGTAGGAAACCTATACAATGCTATTTCTGATAAATGGCGATCCAGTAACAGGGCACTCAGAACTTTAGAAGGCAATTTGTTCCACTGGTTAATTGTTCTCATTGTTCGTAATTCTCTCCTTAGTTCTAGGTGGCTTCTCTCCTTGGTTTATTTCCATTCATTGTTTCTTGTCCTACCTACAGGTGCTTTGGTAAATAAGTCAGCCCCCTCTTCCTTGTGGCAGTCCTTTAAGAATTGGAAGGTCATATCATTTCTAGTCCATCTTTTCACTAGACTAGGTATACCTAGTCTCTGCCATCATTCTTAATTTGTTTTAGCTCATAGGCTAATCATTTTTGAGCTCTTTTGGTTTCTAGGTCCCTCTTCTCTGAACCCTTTCCAAAATCTCAACACCTTTTTTGTATCAGGATGACCAAAACTGGATGGTATTCTAAGTGTGGTCTTACCAAGGCTTTGTAGAATGGTACTACTACTTCATGGGATCTTGATTCTATTCCTATGTTAATGCAACCTAGGATTACATTGGCTTTTTTGGTTTCACCTGGTCTGTACTTGTACTTTTGATTTTTCTTGCCTAAGTATAAAACCTTGCCTTTATCTATGTTGAATTTCATTTTGTTGGATAGGGCTCAGTGAACTAGTCTATCAAGATCATTCTGGAAATTAATAACTACAGAAAAAATTGTTATGGAATAAAAAGAAATGTGGGGGAAAAAATTACTTTAGGGATAAGGG
>JANHFN010001729.1:51768-62053 GCA_032468175.1 Toxicocalamus goodenoughensis | reverse complement strand
AGCCTCCGGATGCACCTCAAAGGCAACCCCATGTAGAGAGAGTTACAGTAGTCCAAACGGGAGGTCACGAGAGCATGGGTGATCGTGCGGAGGGCGTACTTTAACACTAATTTAACAAAAGAGTTGAATACTTATGCTTTACACTACTTGATGTGATACCTTTCTGGAATGTATTTTTAATTGGGAATTTACATTAGTAAGACTTTAAATAATTGCAAAAATGCTGTTTTGTCAATATTTTTTTGTTAAGTATGTCCTCTTATACCACAAACTTTGTGCATACATTAAATTGCAGCCATATTTATAAAAATATATTTTATGTCACTCTGAACCATTAATCATATCCTTAAGAATGAGGTTATAATAGTCTTAAATATATTGTGTTCAAGCTATAGCTTTAACAAAAACATTTGCACTAATAGGAACAGGCAAATGGGATAAATATTTCTAGTATTTTTGGTCGCATTTCAGCTTTAATGCCTTTTTCCTGTGAAGTGGTTAGGTCTAGACTAGCATATGGAGCCACTTGATTGTAAAAAATTGTATTCCACAAATTCATAAGCAATTGTGAATCTACTTTAATAATAACATGCATTATGAAGAGTATTCTGGGGCTCTTAGTGGGTATTACAATTATAATTGGGCAAGAAGCTAAAATAATTTCACAGCTATTTTTTTACTGAAAAAAGTGCAGATTCCTTAATAGAAAATGTATTTCATATATAAAGTAAAATTCTGTACAGAAACAATTATTTTTGGATGTAGAAGATATAGTTGTGTTTCAATGAGATTAAGCATGATGGTTGAACATATCTGAGATTTTAGGGAAACTGGTATAGGATTATATCTGGGCAACACAGCATTCTGGAAGGAGTTATAGATTACTTTCTAAAACTTCATCTGTAGCCTGTTTTTCCCCCACAGTCATTAGAATTCTCTAGGTTCCTCAAAATTGTTGAAGAGCTTCAATCTCAGAATTAATTACTACTTCACATTTGTTGTTATTGTAAGTTCTCAAGGTGATGTGCATTTTACTCCTCTTCCAAACCCTGTAAGATGCTGCACTGAGAAATGCTGATATAGCAAAAATAACCCAAGAAAATTAATAGCTGAGTAAATGATTAAATTATGGATCCCAGATCCTAGTTCAAAATTCTTACCCTAAATAGTTGCTATTTATTACTTATTGGTGTGGGTGCTGTTAAGCCACACAGTCACAATATTCAGCTGTGGAATAAACCAAAGCCAAGGCTGTTGTGTGGCTTAATAGCATCCACACCCAAATGGTTGGTATCCAACTCCACCAGACAATGCATATCATCTTTGCCACATTACATCCCACTCCTGTGCACTGGTTAACAGTACTTAGCAATATCATACTGCCTTGCATTAAAAGATGACAAGCTTTTGCTTGGCTGTGGTCAAGGATGCTGAACTAGAAGGTCCTTTTCACCAGAACAAAGCTAAGCCCATCACAAGATTGAAATCCTGTAGGGAAACATGAGAAACAGCTATTCACTTAATATCTACTTAATTTAACTCGGGAAAGCCTAGAGCAGTGATGGCTAACCCTTTTGGCACTAAGTGTCCAAAGTGTGCGTGTGCACCCCCAAAATGCAATGCGCACACATTCCCATGCATGTACCCCCCCATGCATCTCCTGTGCATGCGAACACATCTCCCGTGCATGTGCCCTGCCCCTGCATGCATGGCAGAGGCCTGAAGACCAACTGGCCAGTGGAGGTGCGCGCATGCACAGCAGAGTTGAGCTGGGGTGATGGTTTGCATGCCCATAGAAAGGGCTCTGTGTGCTATGGTCTGCCATCACGGGCCTAAAGAGTGAAATGGTCCAACGTAACCTCCTTGTGGCCTGACTATCCATGATCCCTCTACCACACCCCCTGGTTTTGAACTGCCTCGTTCTGTCTGGTTGAAATTGAACAGAATTAAGTGTGATACTGGAAGAATTGCTTCTGCCCTGTATCAGTGGGTATGGAAAGATTCCTCTTGTTGTGGTGCCCATATGCAAACTATGAAAATATTGTGCAAGATTGGCCATAACATACGTTCTCCAGTTCCCTAAAATGATTTGCACAAAATAATGCCAGAAGTAATCTCTTGAATATCTGAATTGGACATCCAGTTTTGAGGCTACTCCCTCATAAATGTTTTGTATGTAATTATATGGATTTTGTGTGTATATGTTTACTTCTCTTCTGTCATGTTCTCATATTCTAATAATAATTGATTATTGGTAACTAATACTTTTGTTTTTACATTTACTAGGTTCCTGTTGTGGGATAGTTCTCTAAAAATGGCTCAGAGGACTTTGCAGGAAGACCCTGAGAGGTACCTTTTTGTGGACAGAGCAGTAATCTACAACCCTGCTACCCAGGCTGACTGGACTGCTAAAAAATTAGTCTGGATTCCATCAGAACGTCATGGCTTTGAAGCTGCCAGCATCAAAGAAGAGAGGGGAGATGAAGTGTTGGTTGAACTGGCTGAGAATGGAAAGAAAGCAGTTGTCAACAAAGATGATATTCAAAAAATGAATCCTCCCAAATTTTCTAAAGTGGAAGATATGGCAGAATTGACCTGCTTAAATGAAGCCTCTGTTCTTCATAATTTGAAGGATCGATACTATTCTGGGCTCATTTATGTAAGTAGTACTTATTGGACTGACATCTGCTAATCAAAAAACCAACTTTATTGGTTGCAAATATTCAAAAAGGAAGTGCTGCTTTAGTTGGTAGACTGATTTTAAAATGTAAGCTTGGGTTCTTACTGGTTTATTAATACTATCATTTTAATTCTGATTACCAAATTATGTTTTATTTGCTATTTCTCTGAGCTTTTGATACCTTCAATTACCATATCTGATGAAGTAGAGCGCGTGCTGAAGTGCATGACTATTTTGGAATAAGTCTGAATTGAAATATTATGTCTTTTTTTTAGAGTTACCCCCATATTAGTTACTTTGTTGTCTTATGAGAACTAAGAAAATAACTTTTTAATCTTATCAGTTCTTTTCGTTTTTAATTTTAATCTTAATGCTAAATTTATCTTCTAATTATTTTATCTTCATAACTTTTATTTTAGAAACATTTATCTTGTCTTGCATTTTTAATCTAAATATCAGTGTAGATAATTTTTGTATGCTGACCAGAGTCATTTTATGTGAGATAGGTAGGTGGCCATATGTATTTTATAAATGAATTTCACAGCTACTTAGATTAGCAGCAAGTTTAAAGGTTGTTTTGGAACTGTCCTTTTTTGCTGCAACTATCCTAAATTATATTTTATAACAAATTTATCTATGTCAGTGATCACTATGATTTATGACCAAATTTTAAAACACTAGAATCTTCAGGAGATCCCATTTTTATTAATTATTGATCAAGTTAAAAAAGCTATTGTGAAATCCATTAGGACTGGAATGGCTCAGAAATTTTGTTTAGTAAATAGTACATTATCTGTTTTTTACTTTATTCTTTAACTTCTGGTATTTATTAACTGCTACGTTCTCTTATGTAATATACTTCCTTCTATGTATCATTTGTGATCACCTTTGCTGGCTTCTAAAAGCAAAATCAATGGTAAGAAGTTGCCAGTGGTGACCAACATTTGACATTCTCGCTTAATGATCCATGGTCATTCCCTTAATGAAGGAAATGGGGAGTACCAGAATTGCCATTGCTAAGTGCACAATCACATGACATTGTGCTTTGTGACTGCATCACTTAGCTTTGGTAAGTTAACATTGTTAACCAAAGATTATCTGCATTGGGTTTCTTTAGCTTTAAAAACCATTATATAGGTGTTAAACTAGGTTTTTATTTTTAATTAAATGCTAAGTATCTGCTTTTTAAAACAGCAAGTCCTGGATATTTCTATTCTTTTTGTAGTCCAAAATATGAAAAAATTACTTGATTACTTCACACCACAGCAAACTATGTATAAAACACATTGTAGGGCAGGAGACGATTGATGTGATAATGGTACCATTATGCATTTTAACACTAAAACAACTGTGGCATCCAAATTTAAATCTTGAGTGACAACTGTACATTTTATTCCAACCCTCTTTTCTGTTTGGAATGTAGTGCTGTCAATTTACCATGGTATAGAAATTAACAACTTTAGGTAGCATTTCCAGTATTGCAAGAATTCTAATAGCTAAACCATATGTGACCGGTAGAGTCTTCTGGTTCTTTGCTTACAGATTTTTTGTTTTTGTTTTAAATGAAGAGCGGTTTTGAGACAGTGAGCAGAGAAGGAGGAACTTCTCTGTCTTTCTACTTTCAAGCCACTTTCTTCCCTTGATCATTCAGATTTCATCTTGATTTAATCATGTTAAATTTGAAGAGCAAGGGTAGGAAGAAAAGTTCAGTGAATCCTACATGCTCATTTATTTATTAGCTCTATTTTTATGTTATTGAATTAGCAAGCATTGGTATTGTAGTCTTTTGAACTTTTTAAACTTGATTTACATTTTGAAGCTTGGTGGCTTATTTTAAGCATTTTTATGATCATTTGAAATTATTTACAGCAAATGACATACTACTTTTTTTTACCTTTATCTTCTTTTAATTAGTCTTCTCAGCAGTATTTTTAAAAGAAAATAGATGAAGGTAAATCTCACCTAGTGGATTTTTGACAATAGTTTTCACTGTAGCTAAAATTTCCATTACTATCTATAATATCCTTTTGGAACCTATCGGTATATCCTTTTGGAACCAGGATTTTGTTCAGAAGTAGCTCATTGGTATTGTTTTCT
This sequence comes from Toxicocalamus goodenoughensis, assembly GCA_032468175.1. Taxonomy (NCBI): domain Eukaryota; kingdom Metazoa; phylum Chordata; class Lepidosauria; order Squamata; family Elapidae; genus Toxicocalamus; species Toxicocalamus goodenoughensis. The sequence goes on along the minus strand of JANHFN010001729.1, from coordinate 57,276 downwards.
AAACAAACATTAAAATATTTAAGTCTCCAGTTTGATGGAATTATTTCGAGAGAAAACAATCTCTTGATTGTGGATCGGGAAGACTATAAACAGCTTTTTTTTTCTTCCTATAGACCTACTCTGGACTCTTCTGTGTGGTCATAAATCCATACAAGAACCTTCCAATTTACTCTGAAAATATCATTGAGATGTACAGGGGAAAGAAACGTCATGAAATGCCTCCACATATTTATGCAATATCAGAATCTGCATATAGATGCATGTTGCAAGGTAAGACTCTTGCTTATTAAAAGTCATATACTGGCATTGTGTTTAGCATTTTAGAATTACAAAGTAAATAGAAGATTAACATTAAAGAATGTAACATCATAATAAAAGTCATTATCTCTATACCCTTCAGTCATGAAAAATCAGACTGGTTTAAATTCTTAGATGGTAAATGACCTTCCATTGTGAAATGAAGAATTCTCAGATATTTTGCACCTCAATTCCATAAACTGCAACCAGTATAGTTAATTGTCAGGAAATCTGGAAGTATAATGGAAACTTTTGTTGGATGTTAGATTGCATCTTTTTGATATAATGTTTGGCTAGACAGGCATTTTGCATTTTTACAGAATGTAATAGTAGTAAAAAAACAATCCAATATCTTTCTATAGCCTTAAAGGTTGTGTTATTTTCCTTTTAAACCATCAGCTATTCTCTTTATGTTTCTTTAGCTTTCTATACCAGAACAGTCCTTTGAGGAGAGTAAGTTGCAACAGTTAGTCTGTTAAATTACCAGACTATCTATCACTCACCTCAACTGATGGTATTTTGACTGCTATGGAAGTAAATGAACCTGTCTCAAAGATTCAGTTAAATATTAATATGGATTGGAACTAGAGAAGCTTCCTAAATATGTAGGAAAGAACTGGCAAATTGTCTCTTTGTAATATTACAAAGCACTGGCTATTTCACCTGGACAGTCAATGATGTAGCATACTTTATTAAGGAAAGTAAACCCTCTTTTCACCAGCTTAACTCCTTAATAGGAATGCATACAAACCATCTTTTCATAATGTTAAACAGCTGCACCCAGTGTTTAAAGAAGATGTGCTCTAATGTGTGCTGCACTTGAAAACTTCATTTCATTTGAGTATATACTTTTCCTCTGATTGAGAAGCCAACATTTCTGGCCATTTGTAGAATCTTTTGTTTTATGGGACACTGATGAACTGAAGTGCAGTGAAAAAAACCCATCCGACAAAAGTTACAATTGTTACAGTGTGACTTAAGGCTCTTTTATAACTGGAGAAGTGCCTTTAAGAAGGACAAGTGCTTCACAGAGAGAACTAGTGGAAACTTTTTTTGTTTCTTTTACTATGAACAGACAGTCCTTGATTTACGACCATGATTGAGCCCAGTACTTCTGTAGTTAACTGAGACATTTGTTAAGTGAGTTTTGCCCCATTTTATGACCTTTCTTGTCTCAGTTGTTAAATAAATCACCACAGTTGATAAGTTAGTAACCTGCTTGTTAAGTGAATCTGGCTTCCCCATTGATTTTGCTTGTCAGCAAGTTGCAAAAAGTGATCACGTGACCCTGGGACACAGCAACGTTTATAAATATGAACCAATTGCTAAGCATCTCAATTTTGATCACATGATCACCTGCACTAGGTTAGCGTGGTATAGCATCCCTACCTGGCCATCACTCTCCCACTTAGAGATTCTTAAATTAACAAACTGAAAGATGGAAAAACCTGCAGTTGTGATCTGATATTATCAGAGTTACTGAAGGGAAATGCACTCCAGGTGCCAATTAACTGGATCCAGATTTTAACTGTCCATCCCAAGAAACAGCAACAGCACAGACTCTTCACGCTAACAGCCAGTTAGCCTATTAAATGTACCTAGTTAATTATATGCCTATTTCTTACAAATTGCTAGATGAATCAAGAGACTTGGCTGATCAGCAGGATTTAAAGACCGCTGATCTACAATTGATCACTGCCATCTAACAGTTGCTAATACAGAGTTGCACATGCAGGAAAAAACTGCTTTCATTGGCTTAAAATCTACATCTGATTCTATTCCAAGGGACAGACTCTGATGCAAGCTGTTCCACACATCTGTTGATCTGTGGCTGTTCTTCCTAATTAGGAGGTGATATGAAAATTCACTCATACAAGTTAGAAATACAGTAGAGCTGGCTACCTTGCTGCAGACATTCCAGTCTATAAAGGAGAGAAAAAGATGGCATTCTATCCCTGCTTTAATCATGTGAATTCACTGTAGCTGCCTTAACCGCAAAGGAATTCCTCCTAAGCATAATGACAGGCATTTGCCAGTACTGCTGTATGCTTTTGCTGATATAGATGGGCCTCAGGAGAAGTCTTCAAGCCTTACCCGAATTCTATAAATGTGAATAGCAAATTGGAGACAATAAATTTCAGCAAGCTTCTGTTTTCAAATGTCTTGGTGTGAATTTTGACGCCTTTGGAATTTGGCGGAAACAGATTAAAATAATTTCTACCAAAACCAAAAATAGTGTCAAGATAATTAGGAGCTTTTTTCATTCCAAAGAAAGCAAATTCATCCCCATTGTCATCAAGTTTTTAAAAGCTAAAACTATATCTTAAGTGCTTCACGATGCATACATACACCATACAGCTACAATGATTCAAAGCCCTTAGGTGTTTTGTCTAGATTTTTATGAGTCTTCTTTTGCTTTTCATTCTATATTTAAAATGCTTTAATCTGTACAGTTTCTGGTATGATTTCACTGGAGGCAAGAGTTCACATTTGAATTATAGGTCAGACCAAGGCCCCATTTTTATTTGATATGTTGATAATAAAATGTTTAAGGGCCTCAATGCAATATTTTTAAAACTGGAGTTGTATAGTTTGATTATATTTTATTTCTGTTCACCACCCAGAGTTCCTTGAGTAAGAAAAGTAACTATATGCATTAGTTAAATACATAAAAATAAAGCATTTCAATAATGACATTTCTGGGAGAGGGTGGACAGACACAAGAATTTGGAGCATCTGCATGAAGCACTGACCTATAGTTAATATCAGATCAGGTGGGACATAAGTTTTTCTCCCAATTCAGTTTTTATATCACCTATGTTCCTAGCACAGAAAATAAAGTTCCAGATGATTTCTTGTGCAAGCCCTAATTTGACATTCCTAGTCTATTCCTCCGCTACCCTGAACTTGACATCTGATAATTTTGTCAGGGAGGCTGGCAGTAAATCTGTTAACTGGATTTACCTACAATAAGATAAAACAAGATAATCTTTATTGTCATTTATTGTTCTTTACCTGTATACAGGTTTTTATTGTCATTTACCTGTATGCACAATAGCATTAAAATGAAATCAGATGGATGACCTCAGGGAAGTATCATATACAACTTCTTTTCTTTTGTGACTGAAGGACAGCTGTTTTGCAGTGGTGACTTATTTCTTCCTCTTCTTTCCAAGAAGGACGTATTGCAATTCTGCCATGAATATCAAGTACAAGTCAAAGGGAGGTGTTAAAAAAGCTGGACCTTTTCTTCAGGGAATCATGGTGGTCAAGGCTGGCAGAAGATACCTGTGGCTATTTCAAAGCTGTTGCTGCTGGTTTTCTGTAACTTCTCCCTTCTCCCTCTGGACTATGAGACACAGTTTCCCTGGATTTTATTACACGTCTCTTTCAGATGTGTAAGGTTACATGGCCATTTTGTTGGTTACAGACCAGGTCACTCAGAGGCCTCATTTTATTCCATGCAAGGAGCTATCATCTGCTCTGGACAGTGCAAAATTCTCTCTTGATCACATTGTTCATCACAGGGGTTTAGTCACCAGAGATTAGATTCGGACTCTGTTCATGCTCCATTTAACACATATTCATAATTATTTGCTGCTGTCTTATCACCTGAAATTGAATGGGGGGATTAAAAAAGACTAAGGCAATCCAGCACAAATGTTAGCGGGGAAAGACCACATTACTACATTAAAAATAATTGCAAGCCATAAAGGAATAGCTGGCATGCCAACCAGCTATTTAGTAACTATCGGCTTGGCAGCAGTGATATAGCTGGCAGTGTTGGTAAGACGTGGAGGTGTTGAAGGCTCTTGGCAGCATGACTTTTCAAGGCAAAGCTGGCTGTAAAATGGCAGTGGCAGATCCTTCCTAGAATTTGTTGAATTTTCAAAAAACACTGGTGGGCAGCGCATGGCTATTTGGTGGGTCTCACATATGATGTGCAGACCTAGACTAATTCTATGCTGCATTGTTGTTTTTCCTGTCAGCAGGACAATTGGCTTGATTGGTTCTTGTTTCCAGAATTTGTGTATAACAACTGCATTTTTGATCGACGTCTTTCTTTCAATTGCTTTGTTCTGTAAAGCCCCTGCTTCTGTGGTCCTATAAGATCCTGATTTTCTCTGAGAGAGACACATGGCACAGCTCCCCTTGAAAGAACAGTTCGATTTTGCCAAGTTGCATGGAAATGTATAGCAGATATACAGTACATAGACAAGAAGGCATTAAGATTTCTGTAAGGAACTTGGCATTGTTTTCCACTAAGTTTTTACCTTCCTCACATCCATCTAAAACTGTGCTTGATTTTTATTGGCCCCTTCTCTGTCATACATGGCTTCAGTTCGATGGCTTTCTCCTTGCAGTTGCCCATTTCAATGAAAGTAAACATAGTTTTTCAGTGTTCTCTCCTTAGGCAGGCAGCTTCTCCTTGTTTACAGATTTTCCTCTACCCCACCCGTTCTAGTTGAGGAAAAGGAATATATAAGGTGGGTTGTATGTTGGATTCTAAATGCAGGAGATCTTGTTAGATGCATGTAGGAAACTAAGAAACTACCTTGAGTATTCTTTGAAAGATTGGAGGGCTATTACACCTGTTCATAAGTGAGGTGATTTAGAGAAAGAGTTACACTGTCTACGGGATCAACTGGTATGTCAGGGAGTATGTCAGCTTGCTGAGCCTTTGTCAAGCACCTCCCTTCCTGTAACGGCCCACTCAATGGAGCTGCCACTACAGTTAACAATGCAGGCTTTTGTAGGCCTTGTAGTGTGGGCAGAACCTTCTACTTTTAGCAGAAGATGGATGGACAGATTTGCATTTTCAGAGGAGCTCTTCTTTCCTGATACTTGGGCTTGATTACTGCAACTTGGATTGATGTGACCCATGGCCCCCTGTGAACTGTTGAGTGGCTGGAGCTCTTCTATTGAAAGGAGAGAGATTTTTAAGTCACAATTGCAATATTTCTCTTCGCTTTTTAAAAAATTCACTTTATTTTCTATTATGTTTTTAAAAAATTTCCCCCCAGTCCAATTGTAGCCAAGAGATAAAAACCTTTTCTATAGAAGGCAAAAGAGGAAAGCTGGAGTTCAGTGGGGGGCAAAAATCTAAGCCTTGCTTTATCAAAAATCTAAGCCTTGCAACGCCAGATCCGTAGTTAACAAAGCCCCTCTGATTCAAGATCTTATTACAGAGGGGGCGGCGGATCTGGTTGG
>JANHFN010001729.1:15823-28758 GCA_032468175.1 Toxicocalamus goodenoughensis | reverse complement strand
CAACCCAGGTTTCTGGCTCCATCTTATGGCTGTTTGAGAAACCACACCCAATTGCATGCTCTTGCATTCCCTTAAAGGCATAGTACTAAAATGTTTATCCTGGTTTATATATTTCTAACCCAAATACCTGTTAGGTGACTTATATTCCTAACAATTTCCACCATAGTTTTTTTATCACCCCATTTCCCTTATTGCCTGATTAACAAATTAGCAGTCTGGCCTTTTAGACCAGTGGTCCAGAATCCCTGGGCCATGGCCTGTCCGGAATTGGGCCGCGCAAATGGCAGGCGTGTGTGCATGACGTGTGTGCGTGCGTGCAAAGATCCATTACGCAAGCAGTGGGCAGTGATACTCATGCGCATGCCTGCTGCTCACATGGAACCATCCCCTCTCCTCCCTCCACTGATCCGCCAAGCCGGAAAGGTTGAGATTTGCTGCCTTAGACTACAATAATATTTTAACATATTCAGATTGTTTAGTTCAAAATGAATCTTTCGTAATGATTTATGAAATAGTATACACTAAACTTATATCAAATCTGTATTTCAATCTTGTGATCCAAAGTGTAGCTGTTCTAATATGTGGTCCTTTTACACTTGGTTTCATATTTACAAAGTATCATCACTTGTAAAATTGAGTTTAAAAAGTTAAGATTTTCACAATAATTTATTTTATGTACTACTTGTGTTTTATGAAGCATTAATGAAACCATTTATGTTCTGACAGTTTTAATTATATAGTATACACTATAAAAAATAATTTTATAGCTACAATAAGAGTTACAATAAATTGTGACTGGACTCTTTGGATTTATTACTTTAATCTTATTTTCTCTTTATCACCTGTTAAAATAAAAATCTTTCTGATTTTTATACATGCAATTTGTTCTGCTTTGGCAGTATTTTTCCACATTATATGATAAATGTAAGAAGAAAATAAATAACTAGTAATAGTCTATGTATTTTATTTTTTTTAAATTAGGCTAACCCTCCAGGTGTATTGGCTTTGCTGGATGAAGAATGCTGGTTCCCGAAAGCAACTGACAAGACATTTGTAGAAAAACTGGTCCAAGAGCAAGGTACTCATTCCAAATTCCAAAAACCTCGGCAGCTGAAGGACAAGGCAGATTTCTGCATTATCCATTATGCAGGAAGGGTAAGAAATAATCACTGTATCGTCTAACCATTCTTCAGACTTCCCCTTTGAAGGGACTGTTGGAATTTAAATATAATACAGCTTTTAATTTGCTTACATAATCATGATTATAAAAAGTAATTAAAACATTTTTTTTAAATGTGGTTGACAAATAGCACAAGATTTCTAGATCTGTTGCAACAAACTAACTAATCCTTAGAATATCAATTACTGTATTTAATAATATGTGATAATGGAATGATGCTCACCTCCCTCCATTGACCTTGTTAATAGCCAAGCATTTATTATTAATCTAAAAGGATTTCATTGAAAATGACCCCAATGAATAGAGGCATTTGAAGCTACTGATGTAAGTAGAAACAATTTAGTTTTCCGGGGGGTTTACTTAATTCCCCATTTGCTTCATTCCAGGTGGATTACAAGGCAGATGAATGGCTAATGAAAAATATGGACCCACTAAATGATAATGTGGCAACTCTTCTGCACCAGTCTTCTGACAGATTTGTTGCAGAACTTTGGAAAGATGGTAAGAATCTGCTCCAAACTCAGGGAAGATACAGTTCTATGTAAGCCAAACTACATAGTGATTGCTCAAATATTGCTTACCAAAATTTGTACAGGTACTCCTTATTTATGACCAGAGTTGGGATCAGGACTTCCATCACTAAGCAATGTGGCTGTTAAAGAGAGTCATCATTGGACCATCCCAATTGTATTGTCTTTTTTGCTGAGGTGGTTGAATGATTTGTGTAATGATTAAGCAAATCCTACTTTCCCCATTGACTTTGCTTATTGTAAGTCAGCTGGGAAGGTTGCAGATGGTGATCATGTGACCTCTGGACACTGCAACTTTCATTTATTTATTATATTTATGTGCCACCCATTTCAAGCAGTAATATGACATGATAAATACAGGCTGTTTGCCAAGTCTCCAAATTGCAGCATCTGATTGTAGGGATGTTTCAACGATCATAAGTATGAGGACCATATATAAGTCAGTTTTTTCAATGCCTTTGTAACTTTGAATGGTCACTGTAAGTCAAGGACTATCTGTAATTAGATACTTTGCTCATACCATACAAATTATTTCATTTATCTTTGTGTCATGGTTAGCTGCACTTTTTGTTCATGCATTGAACTGTTAGATACCATGTTTTTGAACAGAATTGCTCACTATTTTAGATTAATCACTGAGCGATTCCATTACATATTAACTACCTTTGCTCCTTTATGACAATCACAAAAATTAAAGCTGTTGTTTCAGTCACTATTAATTAAAAATATCTAGTTTTGCTGTAAAATAGATGGCTGCAAGTTGTGTTTACATTTAACTCTCTAAGCCATTGGAGTGCAGGATATTATGCTAAGGTATTTTAAAATTGCTAACATGTAATGTACATGATTAACACAAGCATGCTTTGACACTAGTTTTTAGATTTGTCAAACTTATAAAGTAATGTGATTGAGTAGCAGTTACAATTTTGCTACTTAATTTTATGTCACATTATTAGCACAAAAATCCTATTGTATCACCAGAAGTCTTTCTAATATCCTTCTCATAATAGCCACTATCTACTGTCCTCCTTACATAGCATCCAGGTATAAACAAGATATGAACATAAGGGGGTATTGCATGCTTCTTCTGGTACTTGGGGTAGCTTAGCATATCATGTGTGAAATTGTTACCCTTCATGAATTTGTCTAATCCCTTTTACATCCACTCAGTGACTGTTAAACCACTCTGTGGTACTAAGTTCCAGAGGTCAACTATGCTATATGAGATACTTTATTTTCTTAGACCTTTATCATTCTTATTCAAGTTAATGAAATAACCCTAAGTTCTAGTATGATTGTGGGAGATATTTCTTTCCTTGGTTTCTTTCCTTTTGTAAGAGCCTATCATATTGATTCCTTTACTTCCAAAGATGAAAAGTTGAAATGTTATAATCTTTCCTTTTAAGGTAATTCTAGTCTCTTGATAACTGGGTACAGAAAAGGAAAGTGTTCATTTCTGTGATATCCCTTTGAGATGTAATGACAACAATGGAATATAGGTGTCGCATACTCTGCTCATGCAGCATATTTTGTTAAAACATTATGGTACAGGGTTTTTTTTTCTAATTAAGAAAAATACACCCAAGATTGCTTTCAAACACGGATTTAAGAAGGTAGGTTCATGAATATCTAATAATTATAGCATTTTTCATATGAATGGCCATTTGGAAAGATTTTGTATGTTAGAAACACCATTCCTAATACCTATAATAGACTATATACAGTATATTGTTAAAGCTTCATTGAAGTTCTGAGTGATGGTTTTTTACTAACTGGGTTATCTTCTATATCTGCTTTTTATTTTTGCTGCTTCTGTGCCACAGACATTCACAATATTCAGAGAGCCTCTTTCTATGACAATGTTCCTGGTTTTCCTGATGCACCAGGTGAATGTATGAACGGGGCTCCTAAAAGCAGGACTTGAATCTATAGGAAAAATCCTGGTTTTTGCCTTTTGCTTATAGGCCAGCATGAACTCTTCATTTCATCCTAGCCTTAAGTGTTATCGGCACAAGGCAAGTGTTCTTGTGTGCATACTATTCAGTTGCTACTGCATCAAATAGTCTCATTTTTTTCTATTGCACTTTGAAAAAGCTTGGCAAGTGAGTAGCTGCATTTTAAAACATGAGCTTGCTTTTCTGACAAATTTGATAATTTTGGATATTTCAGTTTAGAAGTGTTGTTGGCTTAATTTTTTTGCCTATGTTATATTTATACAAATAAAACAGCATTATTTGTCTTTACGTGGTGTGCTACATCTGAAAAGTTGTACAGCAAACAAACATTTTAATTTCACAAGCCATTAATTCAAAGTTTGCTATTTTGACCCCTGATATCGTACTCATCCCTCCTTCCATTCACAAAGGTAGCAATTTAATAATTTAATTTGTATACCATCAGAGTTGTCAAACTTTTGAGCCTTGCATAGGCAAAGCTAGAGCACATTTCGACAGTGTTTAAACTGCACAAATAAAATCTGGATTTTTTTTTTAAAAATGGTAGCCTATTGCTCATAACTCTCTGGGTTATGAATCACAGTGAGAATCCCTGCTTTGAGGTACTCTGGAAAATTAAAATAAAAGCTACACGATCTGGCTGGCTTCCAGTCCTGCCAGGAAAGTTCAAGGGCCACTAACCGAAGTGCAGCAAAATATTATGTACTCTATTTGAATTGAGCATTAGGTTCATCAACAGTATATTAATCACTATTATCTAGGAATGGAAAAATCATGTGATTTACATTTTTGTCTCTATACCTGATGCTACTTGGGTATTTTTTTCTGTCTCTGCCTCACTTGTACACTATTGCTAACTCATATTTTCTTAATGTTTATTTCTTCCTTAAATTATTAAGCTTTCTGTTTATCGTTGCTTAAAATAATATTTTCAATTTCTTTATTGTTTACTTTAAAGAAGAAAAATATTTTGCTAAATTTAAAACAGTGAATAAGTAGGCGTCTTTAATCACTGAATGGTTCCTGTGGAGAATACCAACAAATCTGATTCATGCAAAACAAAAAACACCTCTACTCAGGAGGCTAATAGCATTTTATCTGGGGAGTCAATGAATAAAAACGGGGGGGAGAAGAAGGCTCAGATTTGGCAAAAGAAATCTCATGAAATATTAGCTTTCACTTCTCAAGATATGTGACTTTAAATGTGAAAGTTATAATTTCATGTGATTTTGATGTTCGTGTCTGATGCCTCCTATGATTTGTTGCAAAAATACCAAAATCTCACTGTTTTGTGTATAGTAAATTTTTGGCCATCTGTATAGGTCAGGGGTCCCCAACTGCTGGGGCCTACTATCGGGGTCTATTTAGAATTGGGCCATATGAGTGGCGGGCCAGTGTGCATGCATTTGCATGCAGCTCAATTTTGCATGAGCCTACACATGCTTGCGCAGCTCGACTTGTGCAAGTTGAACTGCGCGCATGTGTGGGTACACCAGCCTGCCACTTGCATAAGTCAAGCTGCATGTGCACCAGCCCATGTGGCCAGTTCCCCATGCCCCCACGGGGCCACCAACCTGCATAGGTTGGGAACCGCTGGATTATGTGTGTACATCTATGCGCGCGGGTTCTAATAAAAATATTTCTACAAATATTGTCAATGTGTATTGCAAATGTGTTGATGCCCATGTCACTATCACTATACATGTTTTTTTTAATGAATAAATAACTTTTGGCTCTGCTGTAAATTAACATTCCAGTCTTGGTTGACAGTAGAACCTTGATTATCACATTAGGGGAGATGAGAAAGGCCATAGCTTTTAGGTCCAATACATATCAGTCCTGATCCCATAAAAATCTTAGTGTCATTGAAATAGTGACAGGATGAGGAATTCTGGAATACAGAATATGTCAAACCTAACTAAATATAGGTTTTTCTTGAACTAGAGCGAGCTTCAATGAAGACAAAATAAGAATCCACAAAATAACCAGTTATCTTTCTTAGGACTGAGCATATTTACTTCTTTAGAGCAAAGCAAAATGGAGTCTAGCTACCCATATTTCTCCTCGATGATTCAAAACAGAACAGGGAGGCACAGTTTAATATTGCTTTTGTTATAACAAATATGCTAGTCACAGTCCAGTTAATGAGCACATTTGAGAACCAGAGATATATTGACACCTTTCTTCAGTGATGTTTCTGCTAGACCATCTGGAGAGTGAATTAACACTTATTCAAATATATGCATTCCTCTGGCTGTGCTCTGTATGAAAGTCAGCAGTGGGGCAGAATGTGCTGGATTAGTCACAGAAAGTGTAGGGAAAATAAAAATTTCATGCCATTAGCTCTAGAACTACCCCATGCAATGTTTTGCCTTTCCTCTCATAGCCTGCTTGATTTCTATATTTATAACTTATATTTATCTCTATTATTCCTAAACTGGAATACATAAATTTAAATAAAAATTAGTATTAACAACACTGCCTTGGTACTATAACCCTTTATACATCTTATTAAATATTTTATAGTAGTCTTATAATCTATTTTATAGGGAATGTAAATGAACTTGAATGTATCATTATTGCATTAAATTATTATTACAGATCCAAAGTGAAGTATGGAATTGTGACTTCTTGATAAAAATGACATCTGCTTATGTGTTGTACTTGAAATTGCTATGACCTCTGAAATCTACATGCAAAACAAATCAAATATTTTATGAAACTTGAAATTTAAGCTATTAATTAATTTTAGCTTTGATTAACTTGACAATTGCAGAGTTGATTTTTCCCATGATCAAGCATAGCATTAATATATTTGAAATCAGTCAGGATTTTTAAAGTTACAGAATAAATTTCTTTAGTACCATGAATTGCTATCCTGTCAGCACAACTATTATTTTTAGGATATATAAATTTTAGTTTTTTCTAATTGTAATTTACTCCCCCCAATATTTCTTTTAACCATGTACAACAAATGCATTTCATTTATTAAGGAAAGATACTTAACTCTTCATTCTATTTAGGAAACATGTTAAGTACATTTTTATTTAACTGCACAGATTTTTGAGACTGTGAGATGTTAAAAGATTGCTAATACCCTGACTAGTGTAATTCACAAAAAGCTAGACTACAGCATGTTCAATTCTTTAGAATGACAGAGTGATGGTCTCCACCCCAGCTATTTTATTTCATTTCTGCTTTATTTCTGGCCCAAAATATGGCTCTTTGGTTGCTTGATATTTCTCCTCTGAGCAGTAGTTGTCTTTAGGGTTAATTTTATTAGAATGGATTGATTAAATCATTTTTCCTCATTTTATTGTTCATAGAAAATTGTTGATATTTCATCTGAATTAAGGATATATGATTAAGCCACATAACTAGTATTTTGGGATGTAGTAGGAAAATATAATGAAAAAGCTTAAAACCCATATTTTATGTTGCAATTTTATAGGGAAATACTGTATTTTATTTCAAGCAAAGATACTGTAATATTTTGTCTTTAATGCAGAATTTAATTCATTTAGTCATTTGCTTTGGCTATATAATAAATTTTCAACATTATTCATTCTGTGCTCGCACTTGATTCTCGTCAAAAAATTATTTTAATTATACAAAGGGAATGGCTATAGTGCTTCTAAAAGCAAAATAGTAACTTTTATTTTGTTCTTTCTAGTTCATAACTGTCAAAGCTATGGTATTTTTGCCTTGCGCATTGCTTTCAGTCTGGCTACTTCCATGCATACCTATTTGCTTTGGCACAGATGGCACCTTTCAATATTGTCTTACAGAACATTTCTTGCACCTTTTATTTATACTGATTGTCTTTATTTATGAATCCTATATGGACCAATTAACTGTACATTCTTGTTGCCTGCAGTGGACCGTATTGTGGGCTTAGATCAAGTCACTGGAATAACAGAGACTGCATTTGGCTCAGCTTACAAGACCAAGAAGGGGATGTTCCGTACAGTAGGACAGCTATACAAAGAATCACTCACCAAACTAATGGCCACACTACGAAATACAAACCCAAATTTTGTTCGCTGCATCATTCCAAATCATGAAAAGAGGGTATGTATTGTTACAGCGACTGTGTTTGACTTTGATACAATAACTGACACTTTTGGTCATGCTATGTATCTCTACTTGCTGACATAGAAACATTTTGTTTTTATGTTGTACATGGATACTGAAGAGCACTTTGATTTTTGAGTGATTAGGAATTAATATTTCTTTAATGAAAAAATGCTAAAAGGAATGTCTGTGTATTTAGGCTGGAAAGCTGGATCCTCATCTTGTTCTAGACCAGCTCCGTTGCAATGGAGTTCTCGAAGGAATACGGATTTGTCGACAGGGATTTCCAAACAGGATAGTGTTCCAAGAATTTAGACAGAGGTACTTTAATACAGCTGGCCTTAATGTTTCAGAGATCATTTTGTTCAAATAACTTTATTTTTGTTGTTGGACATTTAGTCTTTTTTTCTCGGAAGAATAGATCTCTCTAACTTTACCAACATCTACTTGTTTTCTGTTTGGTTTATAGGTATGAGATCCTGACTCCAAATGCAATCCCTAAGGGTTTTATGGATGGAAAACAAGCTTGTGAGAGAATGGTGAGCCATTACATAGAAATATAATACATCTAGAAAGTTTCATCATTGACGTTCTCTGTGTTAAATAAATGGATTTGGCTCTTGCATAGATCAGAGCACTGGAATTGGATCCTAACTTGTACAGAATTGGTCAGAGCAAGATTTTTTTCCGAGCTGGTGTTTTGGCACATCTAGAAGAAGAAAGAGATTTGAAGATAACAGACATCATTATATTCTTCCAAGCTGTTTGTAGGGGATACTTGGCCAGAAAGTAAGTTAATGTAGTAATATTATTTTAATCCTCATGGACAAGATTTGGAGAAGATTTTTAAAGGATTTTGGTTAATCAAAAGTATTTCATTTAAAGTAATATGCATGATTTACTCATTGAATGCTTATAGTTCCTTCCATATAGAAATGTTATTATCAATTTGTACTTTAATCAGGCTTTGTTATAAAACTAATATTTTAATGTAATTGATAAAATGGCAAAATTTTCAACTGCTTTATATAAAAATATTTCTTTTTTTTTTCTTTAGAGCCTTTGCTAAGAAGCAGCAGCAACTGAGTGCATTAAAAGTTTTACAAAGAAATTGTGCTGCATATTTGAAGTTAAGGCACTGGCAGTGGTGGAGAGTGTTCACAAAGGTAGATTGTTGTTTTTCATCTCTAAATTATGCATTGGAATTCTTAATAGCAGAGAACTGACATTAACTTGCTGGTCTTGTGGCATTTTATTAATTGTGTAGGTGAAGCCTCTGCTTCAAGTTACTCGTCAGGAGGAAGAACTTCAGGCTAAAGATGAGGAACTGGTAAAGGTGAAGGAGAAACAGAGTAAAGTGGAAGGAGAACTAGAAGAGATGGAAAGAAAGCATCAGCAGGTCATTATACACAATCTGATTTAGACAATGCAATGGACCTATATCGTGCGTATGTGATTTATTGAACATAAGTTACAGCAGAGAAAATATTTTTAGTGACACATAACTTTTTACCATTTTAATTGGTTGCATAGGCTGATTGTCCAGTTAAGCAAAATTATTATGACATATTAACTTGCTGTGTTAACTAGATACTTTAGATGGTATACAATAGAAAGCAGTTTTATGATTATTATTTTTTAAATAAACAGCAAAATTATTTTACTGTTCTTGTTAGAAAAATGAGCTTGGAAAGTTGGACTTCAGTATTCTGCAATCCCAGTCTATATAGTGTGTTATGCACAAATGCAGCTACAATCCCAATCCATAGTGCATCATCATTTTTCATCTTGCACATGACTTCTGTTTCCACAAATAACCAAAGGATTTTAAAATAAACATGGATATTGAAAGTAGGAGACTAAAATGGTTGGCTGTATTTCTTGCAGAATATATTCCTTATCAGTTATTTCCAAACTTACCCTCTCTTCTTTCTGCCTTAATAATAATTCCAAGAAACCAGTGCTACATCCAATACCTTAACAAACACTTTCTCCACTAACATGCTTCAAAATCTTTGCTAGCTTGTGAGAGCTATTGATATCATTTAGCAATGCTTTTGCAATATGGCAAACTATCAAATTCCAGCAGCTGGTAAATTTTGATAGATTGTTGAGCTAATAAAGAAAAATATTTGTAGCTCAGGGTTGACATGAGGGGTCCTTGGTGCTCTCTGAGTTTTCTTGTTTTCTTGCAGATGTTTCATTACACAAACTAGGTAACATCAGCTACTAGCACTGGTGATGTTATCTAGTTTAGATAATGAAATGTCTGCAAAGAAACAAGCTCAGAAAGCACCAAGGACCCCTTCAAGATTGTTACTGTCAGCATGGTAAAAAAAAATTTTTTTTATCATTTTGTAGCTGTTAGAAGAGAAGAACATTCTTGCCGAACAGTTGCAAGCGGAGACAGAACTCTTTGCTGAGGCTGAAGAGATGAGAGCTCGCCTGGCTGCCAAGAAGCAAGAGTTAGAAGAAATTCTGCATGATTTAGAATCCCGGGTAGAAGAGGAGGAAGAACGGAATCAAGTGCTTCAGAATGAAAAGAAAAAAATGCAGTCACACGTACAGGTATTTCTCAATGGAGTGATGCTGGGATTATTAGAAACTCTGCCTAAATATTGGGAGTATTAGCCTCTTCCTTTAACACAACACAATTACGACCATTTTTCTGTTTTTCAGGATCTAGAAGAGCAACTTGATGAGGAAGAAGGAGCTCGGCAGAAGCTGCAGCTTGAGAAGGTAACAGCTGAATCAAAAATAAAGAAAATGGAGGAAGAAATCTTGTTATTGGAGGACCAGAACTCCAAATTTCTTAAGGTGAGAAAAAAATGGCTATTCCTCTCTTATGCATGAGTGTGGCCAAAATTAGGTAGTAAATGAACAATGGTAACTACAGATAACATGCTATCTCTGGCCGTTTTTAAGATTGAGAAAAGTAGCCTGCAATGATTAGACATAAATTTGTTGTATTAGAATAACTTCTCCTGTTGAAACATTAGAATCTGGCATGTTTACTGTATTTAATAGCTAAAGGGAACTGCAAAACTCACAAGCTAAATATGGGTAGCTTTATGTTTTTGAAAGAAAGTTCTTTCTGGTTGTCCATTACGTTTAAGAAGCAAGTTACTCCAGTAAAAGAATTGTGCATTGAATATATGTTAATATATTCCTGACTTTTTCCTGTATGTGGCCCATTGCATCATCAGTGAAAAGTTTTGCAGTAATCTTGTACTTTCACAAATATGTCCCAAATGTGTCCCCACCCCGAAAAGGTTGCCTTTTGGGAGAAAAAAATGTCTTTGGGAACTGAAAATACCTGGATGACTGAAACATTCACAGACATGCTTTTCTATAGTAGCCATACCCATAAGAAGATAATATATGACAAGAATATATAACTCTTCCTGTTCGAAGGGCAGGTGGCGGTCGTGGCCAGGAGGGCTTTTGTGCAACTGCGGATTGTGCACCAATTATGCCCTTTTCTGGATCAGCGGTCCCTACTCACAGTCACTCATGCCCTGGTCACTTCCCATCTTGATTATTGCAACACGCTCTACATGGGGCTGCCCTTGAAAAGCATCCGGAAGCTCCAGTTGGTGCAAAATGCAGTGGCCCACATGGTTTTGTGCAGACCCTGGTGTGCACATGTGTCACCTCTCCTGCTGGAGCTGCATTGGTTGTCGATTTGCTTCCGGGTGCAATTCAAGGTGCTGGTTGTCACCTTTAAAGCCCTTCGTTGCTTCGGTTTGGGTTATCTGAGGAAACATCTCTTGCCAGTGACATCTACCCCACCCATTAGAGCAAGGAGGCAAGGAATGTTCTGGGTCCCACCCCTGAGGGAGATACACCTGGTGGGACCCAGAAGAAGGGCCTTCTCCGTGGTGGCTCTGTCTCTCTGGAATATCATTCCCCCCAGATTAGAATGGCCCCCTCACTAATACTCTTCTGAAAAGCACTGAAGACCTGGTTTTGCCAGCGGGCCTGGGGAACCCAGATAGGGATGGAACCCATCAAATGGCTCGTGTGATCTGCTGTCATTGGGGTGAGGGTGAGAGTTGGTTTTTGTTTTGTTTTTTGTTTTCCCAGATTTTGTTCTATTGTACTTTACTAATTTATTTGATTCTTTTTGTTAGTTTTTATTGTTTTTATTTTTATTTTTTTGTTTTTAATATGATTTTATATTGTGTAAGCTGCCTCGAGTCACCATGGGCGAATAGGCGGCAATATAAATAAAATGTAATGTAATGTAATATAATAATAATATATAATAATATATAATATATAATAAAATAAAATAAAATAAAATGAATGCTGAAGCCATTGCAGGATCCTATCATTATTACATTGTTTTCTCATCTCCCAAACCACTGATATTAGGAAGCACTGACTTATTAGGCACTGACTTATTAGACAATAAGTCCTTCTCATTTTTTCTACTACCTTCTCCTATAGCTATCTTATGATTAAATTACTTCATTGTTTGTAGGTACACGGAGAGCTTATGCACTGGTGGCAAATTTCTTGTGTATCCAATCACATTTTCCCAATAAAACTATTTTGTTCTGTTTTGCTCTGCTCTGTTCTCTCTTCCTTTTTTTTCCTCTGAACATTTAGCCTTAATGAATAGTTGATTGCTGATATTTGATGTTCAGAATCATATGTCACCACCCATGGTGACACAGTGGCTAGAATACAGTATTGCAGGCTAATTCTGCTGACTGCCAGCAGTTCGGCAGTTTAAGTCTCACCAGGCTCAAGGTTGACTCAGCCTTCCATCCTTCTGAGGTTGGTAAAATGAGGACCCAGATTGTTTGGGGCAATATACTGTCTCTGTAAATCCCTTAGAGAAGGCTGTAAAGCATTATGAAGTAGTATATAAGTCTTAAGTGCTATTGCTATTCTCAAATGTCATTATGCTTCAGATGGTGGTACCACGAACTATACAAAGAATTTGACCAAGTTTTATCATTGGTTAGCATGTGGAATTAAGGACTTCTTATGGTAATGACCATCTAAATCTAATTGCTATCACTAACCTGATTTTTTCCAGATGAATTGAGGCTTTGCAATTTATTAATATTACTGATTCTACGTGGTGGGATTCATTTTTTTTACTACCAGTTCTGTGGGCATGGCTTGGTGGGCGTGGCAGGGGAAGGATACTGTAAAATCTCCAATCAGAAGTGGTATTTGCTG
>JANHFN010001729.1:5587-15723 GCA_032468175.1 Toxicocalamus goodenoughensis | reverse complement strand
TCAGCTTATTGCCCCCTACAAACCGGGTACTCATTTTACCCACCTTAGAAAGGATGGAAGGCTGAGTCGACCTTGATTTATATTATAATGTACAAAAATACAAAAGAAAATAGGAAAATAGGGGAAGGAGAAAGGAAGGGAAGGGAAAAGTGTAGACAAAAGAGGAAAAAGAAAGAAAAGGCATTGATTTCTGACTCCTTTTGGTGCAGTAGAATAAGATAGTAACATCAAACCTCAACTTTTTTATTTTTACATAATTGTATAAACTGGTCACTTCTATAACAACAAACCTATCTAATTGGAAAACCTAAAATCAAAGTTTCATTTTTCCCACCTCAAGCACAAAGTCCAGAAGTGATTTCCAAGTAGAAATAAAAGTAATTGTGTTTTTTTTCTTTAATCAAAGCAGACAATTTAGCCATCTCTGCTAACTCCTTTAACATCTCAACTACCCTTCTGAAGGACTATGGAATCAATGTTCTCCTTGCCAAAGATCTCCAAGAAGTTCTCTTTAAGCCTGTTGCTTTATCCTATACCTTAGTAGAATCTCTGCTGCATCCATTTGAGCTTTGCCTCTGAAAGATGAATTACAATGGACCACACAATGGGAATGTGGTAGAAGTACCAATGGGATGAGTACAACATTTGTGTTTTAATTATGAGGAAAACCAAGAGTAATTGACTTATGTTGAGCTGTAACATTCTGGAAAAGATCTCTTCTGGATCTTTCTGCCTTCAAAAACTATCCATATCTTTTAATGAGGACTCTTCTTACATCCATTATTATCAATAAAATATATTTTGGTTGATTATTTTTTGCTTTCTAAATAATTAATGGGCAATTGATGCATTACTTTGGGATTGCTCTAGCATAGGAAGTCCCCCTCCACCTCAAAAATTTAATGTTATGGTTTATGCATTTAGGACAGTGGTGAAGAAACGACAACGCTTCTGGATTTTATGCTGTTTTTGATTTTCTTTCTTTTTTTAGAAGATAAGTGTGTGTCTCATTCATTGCAAGGTATCTATTTTTTTTTCATAGTCTGACTGAACGTCTTGTCCGAGAACTGGGATGACTTAACAACCCAAAGATTCATATCACCTCCCTGCATTTCCGATTGATTTTACATTATCTTTTATGATACCCTTGTTTAGTGTATTCTTTGTTTCCACTTTAGAAGAAAAGCTAGACTTGGATACTGGTAAACATAATAAAAGCAGCATCTGATGTTAAATTCCCCACTCAAGAGTTCATCTCAAATCTGTCTCTTTGGAAAAGGAAAATCAACATTTCTTCTGGCTTTGAGGAAGCTTATTCCAGGCACTATGAGATCATGGCCATCATAGACTCCACTGATTAAATTCAATTGATTTGCGTGAGCCCCAAAGCCATCTACTGTAAATCTGGCTAGCATGCTGCTTCACATTAACAGGTGTTCTGTTGATTTAAACATTAAACATTTTAAACCAGCATGGTCTGATCAGCCTATGATTTCATTTCATAGAAATAAACTCTGAAATAAAACAATTCTTCCTGATAAATTTCCAGTATCATGATCAAAAAAGTCATTACCTTTACAGTACAGCATTAAAAAATCCCAAAGTTTTAATAGTCCATACTAAAATGCATGAGAGTTTAATTCAGGAAAAGAACATAATTCATTTCTTAATTCACAAAAAAGCTCTTTTTCTAATTCAAGACCAGACCTTGAGAAAAGATTTTATAATACAATATTGGACCAATATGATAGGGATTTTCCCTCCTTCTAAACTAGATGACGATGAGTGGCAATGTTTTGAAATTGGTTGCTGTGTTAGAGTTAAATTTAATCAGAGCGGAAAAAAGTGACCTTCCTTCTCTCTGGCTATTATTTCTCCATAACTGTGGCTCAGTTAATTAGATATGTTACATATTATTAATTACCTGGGAGAAAATAATGAAATATGATTTTGAAAATCAAAGTTCTGAGCATGGGGAAAAATAGAGAAATTTATTTCCATAGGAATTGGTCTGCAATTATTTTTATTTCTTGTCAGAGGTGGTATTTGCCGGTTCTCGGAACTACTCAAAATTTCCGCTACCAGTTCTCCAGAACTGGTCAGAACCTGCTGGATACCACCTCTGATGGATTATTAAAAACTCATGGCAGATAGTTTTAGAACCTTCAAGATTGCTAGCTGTAGCTTGGAATGCCTCAAACATACCAATTTACTGATGGAATAAGCTCATTTAATGCAAACCCAAGACATTATTTCCCTGATCTGAGACTCCAACCTTAGACCCCAAATATAATTGGATTAAAAATCTAGGCTTCCAAACCAGAATTATACAAAGCCTCAATTCATCTGGAAAGGATCACTTTAGTGATAGCAAAATTGAATTGAGATAAAACATGCTAGATGTTTTGTTAGTGATATAATTTGCATCTGCTAAACATAGAACATAAACACAATTTTGATGTCTGCTAACAACTAAATGTAAAATATATTTGCTGTGAACCTGTAAAGTTGCTCTAGAAAGGGTGAGGAGATTCAAAAAATTTTTAAATAGTGGAGAATCTTACTTTGTTATAACCATCCTTCATAATTGGAATGGTTGGAATGACAGCTGTACAGTTTGTATCTGATTCTTTGACTCCCATGTATATATTACTCCATTCTTGCTTTTTTACTCAATTAGGAAAAGAAATTAATGGAGGACAGAATTGCAGAATGCACTTCACAGCTGGCTGAAGAAGAAGAAAAAGCTAAAAATTTAGCAAAGCTGAGAAACAAACAGGAAATGGTGATCACAGATCTGGAAGGTTAGCAGTTACAAGATTTGCTATATGGGCCTAATCATAGGACAAACCAAAAGTATCCTGGTACCAAATAACAGAAGCAAGTTTTAACTTCCTACACAGAGTGTAGAAATAAGTGCATATTGTTTTATCCAAATCAAAAGATAAAATCCGTAGTGTCACTTTTGAAACTTATTGTGGGGACATTTGACATTGATGTACATTTAGACAAGATGACAAATTCATTAGAATCATCCTTTACTACACAATATATACTAACTTGATAATATTTTTATTCAAATACTCATATTCAAGTAATAAAAAATACAATAAAATTTGATTTAATATTGCAAAGATAAAAGGTTGCAAGAAAACAGTAGATTCCTATATAGATAATAAAGCATGTACCTACAATCAGCTCTGCTAAATATATTAGAATTCCCAAGCACCTAGAATGTTCTTCAGTTTTCACTGAAAACTATCACAATTGAGAAGCTGCCTTTAGATCAGGAGCTTGAGCGTTCATTAAGAATGTCAAATTCCTTACCAGAGTAGGAGTGGATTCTGAATCAATTCCTCTGATTTGCTCTAATATGATAGATTTATGAAAATTGCTTTAAGATGATTGCCCCAATATGTCAAGCATAGTCTTTTAAATTCTGATGTTTTAAGTGATCAAAAAATAACTTAATAACATTAAATGAAAAAAGATGAACTTCAATTACTCAGTTCTCTACATGTTTAGAGCAAAACTAACAATCACAGAGGGGGTTATTTTTTTCCTATGAAACTGTACTCCGAAAACAGAGCAATGTCTAATCCTAACTTCCAAAAATATGTATTAGATAACTTCTTTTTTTCCATACAGTAGGTATTGTAAAAACTGTAATGAATAATTACGAACATTGGAAAAGATTTCAGTGAATATGTTCCTAGAATAGTTTTCATTTTATTGTTATCTTGGAACATACTTTCATTCCATTTGTTTTCTCTTCTGTCTTCTCATAGCCATCCTAGAATTTACAGAATTGGTGGCAGTATCACCAGTCCATCAAACTTCTTCAGTTTGTTTTCAAACTTTATAGCAGTAACTCTTTCAATCCTAGAGCTAATCATAATTGAGTTTTGTCTATTTTTTTTTTCTACAATCCTCAAAACCCATGAATTGTTCATCAGGGTACTTTATTTCCCCATTATTGCTATTCAGCCTTTGGCCTTTCTCATGTGCCAGCACTGAGATAGTAAAGTAACTGTCCCTGCAAAGCCTTGCCTAAAGAGGGTAATCTAGGAATTGGGATCAAAGTTGAGTCTGGGTGGGGAAAAAGACCCCTCCCTCAATGAGGCATTATTTTTTGGTTACTTTAAACAGCAGAGGGCAAGGATTTGTCCCACAGGGGCAAAAATCTTGCTGCAAAGAACCCTGTCCACTTCCTCAGTGTACAGAAGATCAAAGGAATGACAAGCAATCTTGAAGGTAGTTACCCAATTGCCTCATTTGTCCCTTCCAATATGGTGTTAACCTCTTCCTCTGTTCTACTTCAAAGTTGGCATTTAAAAAATGTCATGTAGCTCATACTTACGATAAATACCAAAATGATGCAAAGTTCTTTTCTACATCAGAAAAAAATTAAAAAATCATGTATTCTTGAATAGAGTTCATTTTATTAGTTCTATTGTTTGTAACAATTCCCTGCTGCTCTTGACACTCCCCTGTAAATCATGTTCTGAGAAGAAATATTTATCCAGATATTTACAGTTATGTTTATCATAACTATGCAAGTACCCCCCCCCCCCTGGATTTAGATGCACAATTTTTGGCTATGTAACATATAACTTGGAATTCTAATTTAATAGTTAAACTACTATTTTTATGTGTTTGCGGACTTTTGTTCCCTAATTTGGGAATAGTTATTCTGTTGGCCAGAATTATGAGCAAATGATTTCATTGCATAAAAATGTTTGTTTAGGACTTCCGGCCAAATAGGCTAAAACTGATTAACAGCAACTGGCATGAACCATACTTTCTAAAAATATAGAAATATAAAAAGACCTTAAGCTAGGGATAAACTATATTATATTCCCTTGCCAATTTATAAAATGAGAAGGGAATCCAATATTTTTCAGAATGTGATCATGTTTTTCTTTGAAGTATCAAGAAAAGCAAAATCAGGAATGCTAAAATTTGTCTTCCAGATTCTACTCCAGCTTATATAAGCAGTGGGCTTTTCCTCATTCCCATTTCAACTTCTTTTATGAGTTCCCTTATTGAAATCTAGTGGTTTAAACACCAATATGATACCATGTTTGGCTTTATTAGGTAAATACCTATCCTTTAATACATGGATACCACATTGCATCCAGACACTTCAAAATGTCTGGCAGGGGCCTAATCCTCCAATTTAAAAAGGGAAATTAAAAAAAAACCTTGTGAGACTAAAAAGCAAAGAAGCACTATCCAAGCTCTACTTGGCCATTAATTGGAAAGGAAAAAGATATACTCTGATACTTTTCAGTCACCTGCCATAGTGTGTTGAAGAGAACAAAATAAACCAGGGATGGAAACAAATTGGTGCATTCTTGAAGAGTTTGAAGAAGAAAATATGCCAAGGTGGGGGAAGCAGGAAAGACCTGGGGTCAGGATAGGCAGGTTTCCAAGGGAAAAATAAGTGTTTTTTCTCTAGAAACAGAAAAGGCATTATACATTTAGCAGAGGATTTTTTTTAATGTTTTTATGTTTGGGGAGGAAGATGCTTAGGATGGTAAAAAGGGAACTATATGCTTGATAGGCTGTTTAACTGAAAGCATGAGTCTAACACAAGGAAATAAAATTGGATTCAAAGACTAGGATTGCACCTTAGAGGGTACAGCACTGAATGCATGCAAAGTATTCAAGTTTTACTCTAATCCCGTTCCTGCATGATTTTAGAACAGAAGTATTTCAGATGAGTGGATACTGAATATGATCTACTGAACAATTACTATTTTTTTAAAGCTGGTGAAATTCTCTTTTGTCAAAGATAGCAGGAAAAACAAAATTGTTATTTGGGGTAACCACCTTCAAGATTGCTTGTCATTCCTTTGATCTTCTGTATACTGAGGAAGTGGACATGTTTTTTTGCAGCAAGATTTTTTTCCCCTGTGGGACATATCCTTGCCCTCTGCCTATTTAAAGTAACCAAAAAATAATGCCTCATTGAGGGAGGGGCCTTTTTCCCCACCCAGACTCAACTTTGATCCCAATTCCTAGATTACTACCTAGGTAGCATTCATTAACATCTTCATTTGCAATTGATATTACTCTGTCAAATTAACAATTTGATTACTTCATTTTTAGTTGGTTGACCGCACATTTATCTTCACATATTGCATTGTTTTGTACATTGTGTTATTTTCTTTATACTTGGTTGTGGGATGGCATCTCTCTGATAAACCTGACCCCATCGCTTATACTGTGCTGAGGGAAACAGCTGGTTGACCCCCATTTTGGAGAGATGGGGGAGTCAAAGCCCAGAACCACTGTTTTGTGAGTGTGTCTGTCTGTCTGTCTAATAGGGGCTAGCCTTCTTAAATGGCCTACTGCTGGAGGTTTGTTTTCCTTAATATTATTTGACTTTTGGAAAAGCTTTTCCAGAGGTCATTTGGGGGGTATGACACTTTGTATTGTTTTGAGATTTTTAAAATGTATTTTTCTTCCCTGCTTGATAGATTATGTTTATTATTGTATGCCATCAAGAATCTTTGTTGATTGTAGCAGGGCAATACACCTAATAAATAAATCCTCTATATCATTATTGTTTCTTTAAAGAGCGCTTGAAAAAAGAAGAAAAGACTCGCCAAGAGCTAGAAAAAGCTAAAAGGAAGCTTGATGGAGAAACCACTGATTTACAAGACCAAATTGCAGAACTGCAAGCCCAAATAGAGGAACTAAAAATCCAACTTGCCAAGAAAGAGGAAGAACTGCAGGCTTCCCTTGCCAGGTAGAATACTGACTACCATTACATCCAGTTAGTCCTCAACTCATAACCAATTGTTTGACGAGAGTTCAAAGTTACAATGGTCTTGGGAAAAAGTGACATGATCTACATTCACACTTATGACTGTCACAGGACCCTTGTCATAAGTTAGCAATTTGGGTTTTTGGCAACCAGCTCACAATTGTCACAGTTGCAGTCTCCCAACAGTCATGTAATCAAGATATGTGACTTTTCCCACCTATTGGGGAAGCTAGATTTCCTTAACAATTGTGTGATTCACTACATGATGGAAATTCCAATCTCCATTACGGTCATAAGTTGCTATGCTGATTATTTCAACAGTATTAGATGATACGATTAAGATTCCTGGATATTTTGTTACCTGTATTCCACTTTACTTTTAGCATTTATTTCAAAAATGTAAGGATTACATGGCTTGTGTAGTGGACCAGAATAAGTCCAATGCCTTTCATGTGACCTAATATGGCCAACTTATTTTTCCTATATATAGTTCTGTGGAATGAAACATTTCTATTATAGCTACTGTTTTATATTGTTATATAAGATATATAATACCACTGTCTTCATTGTTAATTATGATGCTTTTCCATGTAATTTGTGAGTCTATTGTTGAACTATTCATGGAACAGCATCATATTAATGTATGTTTGAAATACAATTATTACATGAAAAAATAACCAAGGCATAGCAGATGTCAAATATATAAACATCAGATATATTGTTTTGAAATGTTGGATTTGTTTAGAATTATTGCACTCTTTAGGATATTGGGCTTTGAGTACTATAATTCTAGACTCTGCAACACCAGGAGTCTTCTGGTGTCGACTATATTCAATTATACTAATTGTGTAATTGTGTTAATTTGTCAGTTACTCATTGTTTGGGAAGTTGCATTGTGATGTTTTATAAATCCAAATTATTCCAGATTAGAATTATTTGATTTCACACATTTACATTGCATTGTTGATATGAAGGTATCACCAGTCCTATTTAATACTTTTGTGAACATATGGATATCCAGAATGTTTGTTCTCATTCACTACTACAAGAATAGCATTTTTGCACCCACTTCACTTTTTATGTCACTCACTGTTAAACTCTATGTTGCTTGCAGAGGAGATGAAGAAGTGATGCAAAAAAACAATGCGCTAAAACTAATTCGAGAATTGCAAGCCCAAATTGCAGAGCTGCAGGAAGATCTTGAATCAGAAAAGGCTTCACGCAATAAGGCAGAGAAGCAGAAAAGAGACCTGAGTGAGGAGTTAGAAGCACTGAAGACAGAGTTGGAAGACACCTTGGATACCACTGCAGCTCAGCAAGAGCTCAGGTTAGTGAGCAGAGATGCAACAGATTTTCCAAAATGAGCAATGTTCTGTCTTGGTAAACTAAAAAAAATTAGCTTCTTCTTGGAAATTGCAATCAAAGAAAAAAGTACTTAAAATTTACACTGAATCAAAATAGCATTACAATGATGCATTGGTATTCATTGTTAATTGGTTCTGGGAGGTGCAATGAGTACCAAAAACAATTTTCCCCATAAAGAATAATGTAAGTGAGTCACAAGGCAGCCGATACTGATAAGTTCTAACTTGTGCATTAAGTACCAAACAAACGATGAGTACCAGGACAAAAATTTTGTAACAAAATGTGTTTACTACCAAATTCAATGAGTTTCAAAGAAGTTGAATACCAAGGTATTACTTTACTAGCTTACATTTTCTAAAAAAATAAGAAAAATTGCTGAAAACATTTCTTAGTCAATAGTAAATCTAGATTGTTTCATACTGTTCTGACCCAGCTGCCCAAACATGACAAACCCTCTGAAGTTAACTCAAAGATTCCTTTATTAGGAGCACCAGCAGTCTCGGCAAAAAGTTTTTCACCGCTAACAAGTCCATCCGGCAGAGAGATGAACAGTTGTCTGCCACATGTATTCATCTCTGTTCCCTGCCTTTTATCTCCAGAGCTAGGATGGGGCTTTGCTAGCAGCAGTGGTTCTTTCTTCCCAAGGATCGGCCCAAAGATTTCCACTGCTTTCCTCTCCTCTGCCTTCTGCGCATCTGCATGTCAGGCACTGGACCCAGCTGTTCCTCTTCTTCCTCCAGACCTGGGGCTGTTGACTCTCCATCTGAGGGCTGACGGATGGCCCAGGTTAATGAAAAATGTATGTTGTATTTAAAAGTGTCTCCCTTATCATGAAACACTGTCTTGGGGAAGGGAATATAGTGAAACAGCCAAACAGATATTTTGTCCAAACAGGGTTCTTCCTACTATTAATTCAGGATGTTACTGTGGTTTATGTTTTTATTTTCCATTTAAAAATGATAGAAAGCTGAAAGCTAATTTTGTCTTGCTGGCTCCCTCTTTAGGACAAAGCGTGAGCAGGAAGTTGCTGAACTGAAGAAAGCCCTTGAGGAAGAAACAAAGAATCATGAAGCCCAAATTCAGGATATTAGGCAGAGGCATGCAACAGCCTTGGAAGAGATCTCAGAACAGCTTGAACAGGCCAAAAGAGTGAGTAGAACATTCACTTAAGCATGAGGAATTTCATATGAATGGGAAAATCTCCATGAATCTTATTTACGTGTGCAAATCTACTGAAGCAAAACAGGACATCGGTATAAAGAAGGCATAATTTAAAACTAGCTGGTATGCAGAGCGTTTCAAATTCAAGCATATGAAGTTTGAAGGACCCATTTGCGCTCAAAGCGGACTGTTTTGATCACTTCTATTTTGAAAAAGCACTTTCAAATTCTAAATTTTAAACAGGAATCATATTTCAAACAAACTTTTGATTTTGAAATAGTTGAAGTTTAAAATTTTCCTAATTACAGGAAATTTTCAGAATGATTTTTCTGTAATCTTGCTGCTTTCTTTTTAATCTTTCATTTTTTTGATAGCTTATTTTGCTTAGGACAAATACAATACGCTGATACTTCCTTAGGTGGCACACATATTGCCATTTTTGTTTCCTTATTACAGAATTCAAGCTGTTTTGATGTGTAGTTCAGTTTCTGCTATTTTTCATCAAATATAATGTGGCAATTTACATAGTTTGGAAACAATTTTCATACCATAGACAGATAAATTGAAATTGACAGTTGAGGGCCCATCCATATTTATTTGCGGTAGCACTGTGTCTCTAAATTATTTGACTAAAGGAAAGTTTTTTTGTAATCTACTCTGCATTTGAATAGTGATTAATAGTCATTGTGAACAACACCTAATTTTGATTGGATAGATCAGTGGAGGTGTACAGCTGGAGGCCTCAGGACTGCATTCAGCCCATGAAAGCTTCCAGTGATGTCTCCAGAGACTCTTAAATTGGAAAGTACTAAAATAGAACTTTTTATGTAGAAAA